>VZRL01002501.1:1167634-1335029 GCA_013397895.1 Origma solitaria | reverse complement strand
GGCAGGGCAGGGCAGGGCAGGACAGGACAGGACAGGACAGGACAGGACAGGACAGGACAGGTCTGGCGTTGGAAGGCGAGGAGAATATGGACTGGCTGAGAAAATGTGGAAACCACTAGAATAGCAGCAGAAAGACATTTGCATTTGCGCTGGGTTTGGGTGTGCCGAGTTCACAAGAGGACATCGGCTGGGAGGGGCCCACAGGAAAGCCCAGAGGCAGCACGACCTGTAGAGGAGGGGACAGGAACTGTCCTGGCCACCTCGGTGGAATCGGAGTTGAGTACAAAGTGGGTTGGAAAGGTCTATGCAGTACCAAAGGAGCCTTACCAATTTGCTTATTGCTACATGGGTGATATCTTAGCTTTTTTAATGGGGTATTGGCCATTTTCTTGCAAGCCATAGAACGATAGAACAGTTTGTGTTGGAAGGGACTTTGAAGACCTTTGGGTTCCAGCCCTCCTGCCATGGGAAGGGACATCTTCCTCTAGACCAGGTTGCTCTAAAGCCCATCCAGCCTGGCCTGGAACACAGAGAAGGGGCATCCAAAGATTCCCTGTGCAATCTCTTACAGCACTTCACCACCCTCACAGTAAAGAATTTCTTCCTAATCTCTAATCTAACCCTGCCCTCTTTCAGTTTGAAGCCATTCCCCCTCATCCTGTCCAAAGGATGCACTCCATGCTCTTGTCCAAAGTCCGTCTCCACCTCTCTTGTAGCCCCTTTAGGTACTGGCACGTGCTCTAAGGTCTCCCCAGAGCCTTCTCTTATCCAGAAAAAAATAAAAAATAAAAAATAGAAAAGGTCCAGAAGTGCTGCATCCCAAAGATGAGGCTAAAACTGGTGCTTAATTCGCAGAGACCTCTTTGTCATTGGAGGAGATTCAGAAAGGAGTAAATGGCTGCCACTGAGAAAGAAACATGGGAATGTTTAATTCTTCATAGCTGCCATTTATAGCCATAAGAAACTATATTTAGGAGACTTCAAGCTCTTAAAGACATGTAATAATAGATTTTAGAGCTTTATGCACCAAATACCAAACTACACCTATTTACAGTCTGTCATGCTTTATTCCCTACCTAGTAGTAAATTTCTGTTTGTAGAATGGCCTATCAAACATTTCAGTCATTAAAAATACTCCCTACTCACTTCAGAAATGTTCTATAATGACTAGAAAGAAGATAAAAATAGAAGAAAAAATCTTTATTTTCTTTAAATATCTTGGAGTGTAGGAGAAGGCTTTGAATTCAGTATTGCAATCCCTGCTCTCTGCCTTACTTTCACTGATCCTGCTATTGACTGGGTGTAATGGATTCACATTCACTCACTTGATACTTTATCCAAATAGATTCAAGCAGCAGACAGGCTCAAGACGCAGTCTTTTTTTTTTTTTTTTTTTTACCAGGAGTTCCATTACTGGATCTCTCTGTCTACTTATGAAATATGGGAAATTATCTTTATAATTGCTTTGATCACTACTGTTCCATGGAAAATGAGTATATCAATGGATTTCATCCAGTTCATCACAACTGAAATATTAGTGAAGATCCTAAAGTATATGAGTAGCTGTGAAGGGTTGTGGGTGGCCACAAAATCTATTTCCTTTCTGTAAAGGTGGCCTTTTCAAGCTTGATTCAGAGCTGATGGTAAGAGACATGATCCTCTGAGGCTGAATCAGGACACCTGAATTAGGTTCCTGGCCTGTCTCTTTCTCTCTACAGGAATCTGTTTCTCTTCTCTGACTATGGATGAAAAACAGGAACCTTTTCTCCTTGTGCTGACACGAGCCTTTGAATAACTGCTGAAGACTTCATAACTTTTTTCTCCTAATGAGGTCCATTAGTGCAATTTAAATCTCATTAAGCTAATTGTAGTCTGTTAGAGTACACATCTCTGAAAATATGTTTAAAAAACATGAGGGATGTTTAACTCATCAGTGTGTTATATGAAGTACTCAATTAATATTCGAGTAAATTTCCCTTGCAGTTATGTTTGTATCTGGAGCAGTTGGGCTGAGGGGATATTCACCACAAAACATCAGTAAAGTATGGTGAAGTAATTGACCTTTTCTATCAAATACACCAGTGTTCTTTCTAGATAATTAACCCTTTAAAGTGAGGAGAAGATGAAATAATGTTGTAAGAATGTATTCATTCAGGGGATAGGTCTATATACCCAAGTTTTGCCTTCTCTCAAAATACAAATCGAAGTGCCCTGGCTTCTGGGATCCCTCCCAGGTGCATTGGGATGAATGCTGCTGCCTACCTGTGAAGGAGTGCTTTTCATTTCCATCAGACTGAATTCCTTTAAGAGGTCTTCCAAAGCAGAGGCATCCCAAATCCCTGCTCAGCCTAGGAAAAATCTTGGCTACCGTCTAAGGCTATAAGACAGAAATAGAAGCGTCGGCTCTCCTGCGTTAGAAAGCTCTTTGACACATTCGTGTTACTGCAAAAACTTCTCAGATCTTTGTTTCCCCGAAGACAGGAATGTCAGGCTCAAGCCTGGAGTGAAATCCTGCTGGGAAAGGTTGGATTTGCTCCCTGCAGGCAGTCAGACATGGTGCAGGACCTGCTTCTGACACCGGGGAAGGAAGTGGGGCCCTTCCAGAGACTTTTGCCAGCGATATGCTGGATTTGGCAGGGCAACCCCAGCCATCCCTGTGGTTCTTGAGGAGTGAAGAAACCTCAGATCTTTTTCCATGCAGGTTTTTGTAGGTCAGAGCTCACGTGGCTGTGACTGGGATTGGGCTGGGGCTGTGTGTTCACAGACTCCACCTGCTGAGGATCAGGCTTCTGTCTTCGCCACCTTTTCCTTCCGATGCCTGTCTGTGGTCTGGGCCACTGCGATCAGTACAAAAAAACAATGTCCTCTAGATGTGTCAGTGGGTGGAGATTAGGTTAACAAGAGATGCAAATAAGAATTCATGGCGTTTCTTTTTCAATGAAACCAGAAAGTTGTCCATTTTTCATGTTTGAGTTATCGCTTTGCTGTCCCAGCTCACCTTCATTGACACCAAAACCTCTGTAAACACTCATGGGGAGCTCAGACGTTAGAAACTAAATTTCTTCCTTTCTTTCCTCCATATTATGTAGTCACTTGACTTTCTGGATCTGAATCTTGGACATTTGTACAAATCCTCCTTGGGCTTGTACCCTACTGGGCTACTGAGTCTGTAATGAATGGAAGTGGTGAGTTACAGGAAAGGATTTTGACATCTGAGAAAGAGCTGCGAGAGAAGGCTGTGCTAATTAGTAAAACTTGTGATTAAAGTAAGTATGGGGTAGGGAATGAGAGAAGAGAGGTTGCTCCAGCAACAAAAGCTGTGCGGGTGCTAAATGTGCTGATTATAAGCTTGAACTCCTTGGAGAAAATGGATCCTAAAGGCTTATTGCTGACAAAAAGTGGTTTAGATGGAAAATTGAAGTATAACATGTTTGGGTATGTGGAAGTGTTACTTGTGGCTTTCAAAGTGGGAGAGTCACTCTCAATTCTGCTTTGCAATGGGGGAAATTAATGTTAAATTTGGGGGCTGTAATAGGAGTAGAAATTGGAGAGCAATGAAGCTTCCAAAATCAGGATGATAGATTAGTGCAGTGCTTGGTATCAATTCTTGTAATGGTTGGTACATTTCCCAGGGAGAAGTGTCTGTAAAATAGAGTTGTGCTTTTCCTGTAATGGCACAAGAAATGTAAAGCTGCTCTCTGGGTTATGGAAACACTGAGGAACAGGGGTGGGAGGTGACCCCTGCCACCACGGATGTGGCTGGAGACCAAAGAGCAGCAACAAGAAAGTTACTGTCAGCCAAAGCTGTTTCCATTTTTAACACTCCCTCTATTTGAAGAGCAACGATTTTCTTGTGGTGGTTGCTTATTTAAATTGTAAGATGCTCTTTGAATCATATCTTTCCAGAGAGGAAGAAGTGAGAATAAACTACTGACAAAGTTGGTCAGGTTCCTTGGTATAGTACCAGAAAACATTGCAAACGAGCTCCAATAAAGGAAAAAGAAGTGAGGGGGAACATGGAGGGCATGGAGGAGAAACACCCTATAAAGAGGGAGGAGAAACATCAAAGCAGTTCTAATCTGGGAAGACTGCAGAGTAACATGACTTTAAGAATTAGAAAGGAGATTAGGCAAGTGTTAGAGAGCTTTTTTTGCTCTGTGAGTTTGTTGTCATTTTTTCTTCCAGTGAGAGGTTTCGACTGAAGAAAAATGTTATTTTGACAACAAGGAGACTGGACTTGAGCTCAAGAGGTCAGATCCTCATCAGATTTTCATCTTTCAGTCATAATTCAGAGAAGAGCTGAATACAAAACAACAGGCTTTGTGAAATCTGTTTGAGAACATACTGAGAAAAACACTGAGCTATGTCTCTTACGATCCAGTCAGGCATATCTTTGAAGTAATAACACTGCCATGGAGGCAGGAATTGGTATGCAGATCTGCCTGTTGTCTCTTGACTTCCTGGCACCGAACAAATGAGTCTCTGTCCTCTTTGCTCTTCTTCTGACCTTACAACTCTTAGGTCATTGACTAGGGAAGGGCTTTGGGTTTTTAATTCGTGCACTGTTGTACAGAAGACAGAAATCAGGGTAGACATGTCAGCTGCTAAATGCAGAAGGCTTCAAGCCTGATTTTTGATTTCCCTAATGCTCTGTTCTGCAATCCCAGGTTGCAGACCTATGTCCAAGAGTGTGGCAGTTGGATGTGTGTCCTCTTGACTTCAGCGATGGCTGACTTTCAGCATCACTTACTGAGCGCATCAAAGTGCGAACCCTTGTGTAATGTGTAACCAAGCAGTGTGAATTTTATCCTTTGAATAGCATTTTTATTCACTTGCTGATCTCGCCGTCACGCCTGTGCCCTTTTAGCTTCTGGCCTCAAAAATGCTAGAGCTCTGTCTGGTGCAATGTTTGGGTTCAGCTTTGGGTTCCAAAGCATTTCTGAGGCTTTGGAAAATGTGACTTGGGCTCTCTCTCAAATATCTTTTCTATTTTACTGATAGAGCTCTAAAGAAAAAGATCTTATCTAAAAGATACCCAAACTTGATTGAAAGAACTCAAATGAAAGAGAGTAACCCCTGGCATATTTTACCTTGGGCTGTGGCTAAACCCACCATATGTTTTGCTCATTTCTCTTTGAACTTCAGCTTCCAGTTTTTGAATCTTGATATGTTCCTCCACCAGGCACTCAGCTGTATCTGAAATCCTGCCCCCAGCAGCATTGGAATAGGTGCAAAGTGCCAGTCTCTAAAGCAGACACTACGTAATGTGGTAAAACACAATGAGAAACCATTTATTGAGGGGGAAAAAATATGTACATGTGCATCTCATCGCCTGATTTGAAACTTCCAGGTGATAAAAGGACCTGGCACAATAAGGATGTCATTTTGTTCCTCCATTCCTGTTCTTTAATAATATGAGAACTTGAGAGGCATAAATATGCAATGAATCTTTTTTCCCCAGTTATTTTTATATCATGAGGCATGATAAGAAAAGATACTTTAGGTGAGGTATTTTAATAACGGCCCTTTTTCAGTTCTTGATGATAGAAAAACACACAGCAACAATAAGATACAAAACCTGACCATGAGGCAGCCTCTAAATAATTACTAGGCACAAGCTTGTCAGTGCTTTATTAAAGCATTATTAAAGTTAGGGGAATAGAATCAGCAAGAGTTGTTTATCAGCTTGCTTATGTATCTGGAACAAGTTGAAACAGACTGTTAAGGGGTTTTCACAGCATGTGGGAGAAGGCTACAGCTCTTTCTTTGGGTGGATTGTCCTTAGTAGCATTGCTTCAGCAGAGTTGTGCAGATCTTTCTCTTCTCCTCTTATGTGTGCTTGTCCCAAATACACAAGCAAAATGGGGCAGGCTTTCACAAAAGTGAGGTAAAAAGGCTTTCTGGTGAGATGTGATTCTGCGAACTTTAAGCCACTAGCTGTCTGCAAAGGTTACTTCTCTTCTAAGCAAATAAATAAATAAATGTGTCTAGATACTTGACTGCAGTAATCCAGACCATAATGGATGTGAAAAAGAGAAAGCTCAGCTGGAGATTGAGGAAATATTGGGAGACAAGGTTTCATGGCGCTTTGAAGCATTTCATATCCCATGAAGAATACTCCACTTATTTGGGTTTAGAAATCTAAAGCACATTTAATATACCTGAATACATAAGTCAAGCAATCCAAAGCTGAAGTATGGGAGACAGAATTAGATATAATGTGTGACAGAAATTAAGTACTTCAGTGTTATGTAAATATTTTGTTCCCATAAATTGTGCTAAATAATCCTTGGAGTGATAGAAATTACACTTTCCAGTTCACATACAGGTTTTAGTTAGTAAAGTCGTGTTTCCTCCCATCTTCCTCTCCTTTCCTCTGGAAACCTGGACAGTCAGAGTCTGAGAATGCTGCTATAATTAAATATGGTGTATCTAGGGCAGTGGCATTATCTCCCCCTGTCTCTCCCACAAGGAAGGCTCAGGAGTAGGATGCATTTTTATAGAAAACAGAATGGTTAGCACCCTCATGACAGAAAGATGAGGGATAGTTGATTATGGATGGCTGTGGACAGCTGAACCTCCCTCAAGAGAGATGGACTGATGTCTCTTATGTTATTTGCAAAATCAACAGCGTAGTTTGTTCATAATGATGTTTTTCTGATTGCTTAGCTGAGCACTAAGCCTTTCCTAATGGGAGCACACAGATTTGATATGGTTAACTGTTTCTTCTGAAATCCAGAGGAAAAGAAGAGGGCCAGTGCTGCACAGGCCATGATGGGCCATCCTTATGTGAATGAATGTTTAGACCTTGCATTATGGGCACAAATGTGCAGGAAATTCTGTTTAAACCTATGAATATACTTTTACTGTGAATGTGATCAAAGAATGAAACAGATTGCCCACAGGAGGTTGTGAAATCTCCATCCTTGTAACTATTCAAAAGCTGACTGGACACAGTCTGAGCAACCTGGCTGGCCACGTTTTGAGCAGGGGACTTTAAGGAGACCCTCTCCTTCCAGCCTCTGCCATTCTGTGGTCAGAAACTCTCCCCCAGACCAGGAATGGCCAGGCTGCTCTGTGTGCTCTCACCACTCTGATGCCCCATGGATAAGGAAAGGTGGAGTGAGCCGAACACAGCATGACAGATAACCTGCGAAATTATATATATTAAACATTTCTTTCTGCTGAATACTCCTTTTTCTGTCCTTTAACTATCACTATTTAACCTGAGTCCTACTGCCCAATATCTCAGTATATTCTGTCCTTTACAATGGCCCATTCCAAAACCAGGTGAAGTTTCTGCGTCATTTCCTTCTGATTTTGGCAAACAGGATTCAGTTCCTCATCTAGCTTTGTTCTCTGCTGGTGGCAAATCTGGGCTGTAAAGAGGAGGCATTTTCCTCATTAATGACTGAGTCTCATGCTGCTGCCTGGCAGGTCTGATGGAAACTGCTGTTCTGGCTCTCTCCAAAGGAAAAAACTGGGGAAAAAACTCAATTTTGGGGCAGTTGATGGTACTGCTTTGGGTACACACATTATTCACTCTCCAGAGGGATTTGTCTGCAGAAACTCCTGCTGTGCTGTCACTCCACGGAGCCCCCACTGAGTGTGTGTGTGCACACTCACACTTCCCTGCCAGTCCATCCTCTCTGACTGGCAGCTATTTTTGCAAAGCTGCCTTCTGTTTTGTCTCCTGCTTTCCTGCCTTTGCTCACACACGTCTCTTGCTGATGCCATCCCTCCCTTTCATGGGCAGGGAGTTCTTCCCCACCTAGAGCTGCTTTGATTTTCAACCCACTCCACCATCTTCACCATCCTGGGCAGTGCCCTGAGAGCTCTTTGCCTTTTCATTTCGAAGGACAAACTTCCAGCTTACACTGTTACCAGATTATTTCCTTTAATACATAACCATATGTCTTTTTTTTTTTTTTTTTCCGTCAGAAACTCACTTTGCTGCAGCCTTTGTCTTACAGGCACCTGCAAGCTCTTTATTGATTTGTCTTGCCAGCTCAGTCTCCACACTGTCAGGTCTCTGGCTCTGTTTATTTCCTGCAGCTTTTCTCTCCTCACATAAAGGTGCAGGCAGATACACCTGTGAGGCCTCTATTGTCAGCAAAAATGGACTTCCAGTGGCCAGAAGTATAAATAGCTTTCTTGTGATCTCATAAAAAAAAAAAAAAAAAAAAAAATTAAACAAAGCCCTTTTATCTGTCTTCACCCACAGAAAGTACAAAAACACTCTACTACACTATCTTCTCTAGCTTTATAAATAGACTGTTCCTTTCCTTTCCCCGCTGAATGAATATTATCCAGAGATATTTAGTGCCCTCTGCCCCCTCAGTAGACATGGCATTAAAAAGAAAACAAAAAAGGAAAAGGGGTAGATGTAAAATGACCATTTGCTTCAAAAGAACATTGACTGAATAATAGATCAAGTGTCACTTTGGTGAGGTGTTTTTAATAAAGGATGTGCTTTTGCCCACATGCTTCTGCTCAGCATTAACTTGAGAGACTGAAATGTTTGAGTATTCTCTCTAATTTAATAATCAGTGGTTAATTCTCCTCTGGCCTCTTCTGATCCTTTTGCTAGCATGCATTGGCCGCTCAGATGTGAAGCTGAGATTTAAATTGAGCTCAAGCCTCCAAAGCTTTGATCAGCAGACTAACTTGGGTTCCTTTGGCAGGAAATAAAAGGTGTTGGCATTCAAATTCCCAGCTAGAGCAAACCCAGAAGGTGCTCCTGCAATCCCTGCAGTGACACTGGCTTTTTTTGGTGGCACAGCTGAACTCTGAGGCAGGGGTAGGGCTGACTCAGCCACACCGAAGTTTTAACTCCTAGACTGGCTCATACTTTCCAGGGAGTTTGCCAGTGGTTTAAAATAGAGAATTTGAGGCTGTGCATCTCGGATCCCAGACCCGTGTGGTCACAGGTGAGGTGTGATTTGTCCCCAGTCCCCCTTGCATTGCAGAAGTGCTGCTCCTCCTGTCAGTGCACACAGTGCCGCTTCAGCTTTTCCTCCCAGTTCCTCTCCCATGGAAAATTCCTCCTTTCACCCTCCATGTGAGACGTGGTGGAATTCTCATGGCCCCATCACATCATGACCTCTTCTGCTGCCTGACCCCATGGGCTGTGCTGCTCCAGCCGATCCTGTCCCAGCTGAGCTCGATCAATGGCACTTGACCTTCTCAGGCTGAAGACTGACACTGGTGGCCGCTCTGAACTGAAATTTTATTTCCATGAGCTAATTTCATGCTAAACTTCACACTGGCTTTTCTGAAAAGGAAAAATAAGATCATTTGTAGCCCGTGCTGTGTTGATCAGCTGTGTGTTAGCCTTGACTTTATCAATATTACCACAAAGACATTGGCACATTTGTTTGAACCTCTGTGAGAAGGGAAAGGATAATTCAAGATTTCCATCTGGTTAATTAAAATCAATCCCCACTCTTCTCAGGAAAAAACCCCAAACCACCAAAACCAACATTTATGCTTTTGTACTTTCCTAGTGGTGATCTTCTATGATGGAGAGACTTTAAAACCTAAGGTTAGATTTATTTCAAATCCCAGTTGCTCTCTATGGAAACTTTGCCATTTTATATGAAGGACAATAAATTCAGGTCATCACCATCAGCAAAAATAGTTAAACCCCTATTGCTTTCATCCATGTTCAAATTGCTTGCTGATAATTTAAGCAGTAAACTGGCTTTGATAAATTCCTTTCCCCACATTATTTTATCATCATAATTATTTGCTGTTCTGCTTTGAATCTGCAAATTATCTCATACAGTTATATTTACATATGCAATAAAACTGGGCACATGATTTATTGTCTTGTCAACAGTAAAATAAAACAGTTTGTGAGAGATTATCCCTGACTTTTGGGCAGAGCTGTAATAAATAAATAAATACCTAGATGACAGATTTTTAGAAGGGATAAGTATGAAACAAGTTTGAGGTGCAACACTTTAGGAAATACGCAGCTGTAGGAGTTTTGTCTGAAGGCTGACACCAAGGCCATATTCAGGTTAGATATGGAATTGCAATAGGTTTTTCATTTTGAAACATGTGCTGATAAAATATTCCTCTGTAAAAGGAACACAGCCCTTGAGCATTTGTAGCTTAGTCAATAAACCTATCTAAAAGACACAGTGGATGAAGGTCCATCAATCACGTTTTTTGATGATGATAGCAACGTGGCAAAGAAGTAGTGTACCAAATAAGTGTGGAAACTGATGGCTGTAGCTTTTATAGGTCATAAAGAATAAAGGATTAGGAGATGTATTTTTAGTGGTGTTGGTAAATTGCTTGGGTATTTTGATTACAAATATTATAAAATTAGATGTAGAATTCTTGGCATGCATTTTTGTTTCCAAGAATGTGTAAAAAATGCCGATTGAGAAGACCACCAGTCACAAGCAGAATAGAAATCCACACAAGGGCAGATGTCAACAAAGTTGTCTTAGAGCCATCTCTACTTTTTTTTTTTTTTGTGGTTTCTACAATTTTAAAATTATTTTTCTGCATTTACTGGTAACCCAAACTTTTGGTTAAAAATATTTTTAATGAAATCAGTTAAGTATCCAAGAGTCTCATCTGAAATTACCTACGTAAAAATTAACAAAACAAACTTTACTTGCTCTTCATTTTGAAGCTGACCCATGAACCTCCACAGCACCTTCAAGATTTGGTGACAAATCAGTACACTCTATTTACTGAACAATAAATAATGCATGAGCAGTCAGCACCCTGACAGAAGTTGAGAAACACTGTTGCAGAAATGTAACTGTAAAAAAAAAGTAAATTAAAATATGGTGGTGGAAGTGATTTGTGAAACGGAAATGGGTCAACAATGTCAAATTACCAATTTCTTCTGAATGACTCACCAAGCCATAGTACTTATAGTAGCGTGCAGTCAGCAAGAAGGAACTGGGACAATAGCTGTGGATTTCCTTCCTTTTCCCTCACATTGGCCTAAAATTCAAACTACCCCAAGTACTGCTAGGACAGGGTGTATCTCAACACCTCTCTTAAATTTGTCCATCTTCTCTTCAGTCCCCCAAAATCTAGTGGATTCAGGTTAACAATACTTTTTCTGCTACTTCACGTTCTCAGTTTTGCCTTCCTGAGCAGAGCCAGGTGTGATCCCTGCAGTGGTGAAAGCCTCGTGTGAGGAATTTTGTTCCTCTGTTCATCTTTGTGGAACAGCAGTGCCTCTCCTTGCTGGGTTAGAGCTCTGGGTGTGGCAACCCTGTGGCCAACACGATTCTGAAGATGCCATCACACATCAATTAGGTTGGAAAAGAGCCTTTGGGGTCATCTCTCTGCCCTTCAACATAAACGAATGATTCTCAGGTACTTGAAATATGTGTGGGTATGAGATTTTTCTCTTTTTCTTTGATCTTTCAGGACAGGAAGCCTGACTCTAATAAGCCAAGGTTTGTTTGTTTTGCTGAAGAAACATCAAAGAAGGCAAAGACCTCTTGGGTTGTATAAGAAATAACTAGACATGATGCTAACCTAGTATATATGCAATGGGTGATCAGTTTGTCTGGAAGGAATCCACACAGACTCATCACACTTAGAGAAGTGAACAAAAGCAGGGCAGAATTATTGAAAGCAGCAAGCCCCAAGTTGTGTATCAGGTGAATCAATTCAAGAGGAGCTGCAGCAAGAAACTCAGCGTGGATTTTTTTAACTCTATCTTTATGTGCAGGTTGTTGAACTATAATGTCTTCTCCCAACCTGCAATACTTAAAAAATTACTATAGATTTCTTGTAAATCAGCACTCATAACAGCCATTGAAGTACTCCTTGCCAGCCTTTTTGCATTGTGGTGGAAGTAATCAACTCGGTGTAAAGGTAATGTGCGTGGAATGCAATGTACCCCTGGAGAATAATTTGTCTTGCCATATTGCCTTGCCCATACCTTTCAGCTATACTTTCCTTAGCTGTGATTGCTTTGCAAATAAGGATATTTGCTTTCACATAGCTGCTTAAATGCTGCTGTGGGTATGTGCCTGGGGTGGTGGTTCATTCAGCTTTTAGTCTGAAAGAGTGTTACAGCACGAAGTGAGCTGTTGGAATAAGTCCTTCTGGCCCTTACCTGCACTGGCAGGGTGAAAAAGGACTAGAGAATATGAATTGTTTGCACAGGGTGTTCTTTTATCTTGTACATGAGGGGAGTGAGGATATCTGCTTTAGTTTAGAAATGCCTTTGCTGTTGGGCAGAGCTATTTGCACCCAGACTTGCTCTAGGGGGCTTCTGGAAGGTATCCTTGAGGGTCAATACCTTCCCACAGGTGTGCAGACACCTTTCCAGACACAAGAACGGACAGCAGTGAGCTGCACTGAGTACAAGGCAAACACTTTCGCTTGCTGTGTGAGGTGTTAAGGGATCCATCTGCCTAAAACTTTCCATGCACTTTGTTTGAATGGCAGCACCTTGCAGTTGTCGCTGGAACTGAGCCTTGCTAAGCTCTGCAGGGAGCAAAAATGGAGTGATTATTTCCCTCTACAGCTGAGGAAGCTGAGATCCCTGTCAGATCCAGGTAATTTCTGTGAGGCTGTGCAGCCCAGACACAGCTGAACTGTGCCTTGAGCTGGAGTTTCCAGCAGTGTCTGCCTCTCTTCATACAAATTAAGGTCTCTCACCATTCTTGTCAGGAATCTTTCTAAGGCACAGAGCAGAGCTACCATGCTGAAGACTTTATCCTGGACTATTCACATCTTTTTTCAGGTTGCGTGGTCTTTTTCTGAGGAATATAGAGCACATTCTGCCTGCCAGCTCTGTGCTCTGCTCTCCCTGCTTGTGAACAGGTGAGCCTTGAGCAGAGATGGGTCAGCTCCTGGCTGCACTCTGTCACTGTGGCCATCAATGATGAACAACAGGAAAACCTGGGGTCCAGTGGTGACTCCCAGAAACAACGCGTTTTCTGTCACATTTTTGAATGGCTGGATCCAGAAATCCTTCCTTACATGGGGTTTGTGCCCAAATTGCAGCATATCCCAGAGCTACTCCTCTTCCCAACCTTTTTTCCAATGTCCTGGAGTTGAGATGTGTGGAATAGCATGTCTTGATAGGTGTTTCACAGCAAAACTTCAGTTTGTGGTAGCCTGTGAATAAAACCTTTGTCATTAAGGCAGGAGAAGATCTCAGTCTCTGCAGTGAAGCATTGCTATCAGGGCTGATTATTGGCATTTAATTATGTCCTGGAGCCCTGCTGTACATCCTGTGTTTACCAGAACCCCTTACAAATATTGCTCACCTGCCTTTTGTCAATGCATGTATTGTGCTCTAAAAGCACTGAGTGCATGGACTAAGCTCAGAGCAGATTGGCTACATTTCAAGGTAAAGAAATATGAGTTCTGCTCTTCAGAGTTAAAGCCTCAAGGGATCTGAAAACACCTCCCTTGGGTTTACAGAACTTTATCTTTCTATATCCTCAGCATCCTTCCTGCACTTAAAATATTCAGAGACCTCCCTGAGAGGATGCCCAGCTCTGCCAGCATATTTGGACATTCCATTTCTCTTGGGAAGTTCTACTTTGCATGAAGAAATTAAATGGACCTGGAAATGTAAAATGAGAGCTGTGGAAACAGACAACAGGAGCCAAAAAAGTTTTGTATTTTTAAAATTTTTATATTTATATTCATGTATGTTTATATATTCACATATATATTTACATATAGATATGAAAATGTATTTTCATTAAAATCCAGAAAATGCACTCATTCCCAAAAGGCATTCCAGTGCTGTCTGTCAGAAGCTGGAAAGGCACCACCATGCTAATTTAGCAGGGATGGGATAGCTGTCTCCCAAATGCTAAAGAAAAGGACTTTATACGCTGGAAATGTTGGGCTCATGGTAAGAGACACAACCTTCTAGCACTTCTCCTGCTTTTAAGATGGTTATAGGTGAAATGTCTTCATTTCTCCACAGCAGAGAAACTCCACCTGGGGTTTTACCTGGTGTGGGGCTGTGCCAGAGCAGGGCTGCACAGACACCGAGGGCTCAGGGCAGTGTGGGCAGGGGATTTCAGCATGGAAATTGGGGCATTTGTCACCTGAATAACAGAAACCCTCCGCCAACCCAAAATATCATAGCAGGCTGTTGTTAAAATCCCAGCCACTGGCAAACCCATCAAAAGCAGTGCTGAGGAGTTCTGGCCTGTGTGTACACACTGCGTATCTGTTGTGTATCTCCTCAGTTTGTATTAAAGATTGATTGAGCTGCACCAGCCTATCTTAGCAGCCATCTGACTCGGTGCACTCTAAAACCAATATAGGCCTGTAAACCTATTTAAAAATCCCATTTGGGAATGCATTTTGTTGAAGATGGCAGCTTGATGTTCATTAAAATTAAAGACAGAAAATAATATTAGATAATGCAGTGCTTTTCCCCTGGCAATGTCGGGCTGGCACCTTCTTGATGTTCCAGTTTGACCCTTTGTGTTGTTTTGAGAATATGTAATTTTTTTTCACTTTATTTGGGATATTTTCTCTCATTGCTCTCCATACTACTTGTGCATCACCTTCACCCAATCTGTCTTTCCCCATTCAGACATTTTTGGGAGGACAGAATATCTAAATAGAAGAGTTTTATAGCTACTGGCCTCTCATTTAGCATATAAAAATTTTCAGTAGAGAGCATTGGACTTGCTGTAAGGCAAAGAAGAAAGGAGATGCAGCTGTCAAGGTGCAAACAAATGTCTCCTGCGTGATGAGCATCACTGGGGCTGCTTGGATCTAAAATAATAACAATAATGCTAATTTTGTGCATACTATATAGTAGTTACAGCTACAGTATGTTCCCAATGTTGTTTGTATCAACTTCTTGGATCAGTAACTACAGGATTTTTCAACCTAGCACGAGTCTGACTTTCCTCAAGTTGTGGAATTGTGCTGATTTCTCTTGATAAGTAAGAACTGGAAATGAGAGACAATTTTTAAAATGTTGAATGTGCAAGATAGTTCTCATAAAGCTGTAGCCCCAGGACTAGGGCAGTTACAGATTCAGAAAGGCAATATTTCAGTATTAACACATATAGACCCTTTACAGAACATCAGGATTGTCATAATGGACCAAATGTGTGCTGAGTGTTCCGCTGGCTGAGGTCACTGTTGTTCCAGCAATGCTGTTGATGTACAACATAAAAGAAAGAGTGCTCTGGTTTTGGTTTTTTTTTTCTTTGTGCAGACTTGTTGCTAAGCAATTGGGAAAACAGTAAGGCAAAAGATATGAAAGCATAATTCACTTTGTAAACAATAAAGATCTTTACAATTTCGGGAGAAACTGCAGCAATAATACATAACATCAGAAAGGAGAAGCTCTACAGAACATCAATAGAACATTATTCAGGCTTTTTTTTTTTTTTGGACTGCCAGAAGATTGACGACTTGATGCTGATATAGAATTGAGTTACCATCACTGATATCAATCATTTCCCTGCCATGGTTCACAATGAAGTTAGAGAGGAATGCACATGCACACTCTCACAGCTCAGATATATTTCACCAGTGTAATTTTAACACATCAAAACTGGTGATAAAGTTTTACTATTTGCAGGTGAGGTAATTTTCTTCATTTTAATGTGACTTTGTGCAGTTACTGCTTTACAGATGGTTTTGCATTGGTTTGTTTTGTTTTTCAAGAGTACATCTATGTTGTAGTGGCTTTTGCCTATGAATTAGCAGAGGAATTTCTCAAGGACAGCAGAAAATTTCCTAATCCTAGCAATAACAATTTTTTGTTTAACACTTTTCCAAAAGATGTCTACTCCCTGGTTAGGCATTTCCAGCTCAGCACCTGCCTGGGTGTTCTGCAGCATTGATCCCTTTATCAATCCTCGCCTGATTAAACTGATTCTGCCTTTTTGAAGTCAATGAAATTAAGTCATTTTACATTGCCTGAGGATCTGTTCTAACGTAGAAACACTTCCTTTTCTGTCAGCTAGCATTTTCATCAAGCTTGGAGGTGAGTTTGAAGGCTGCAATATACTTCTATATTTTAAATCAGCTGCCAATACATTAAGAAAGGGCGGCATAATCTGTTCTCTTGTTATATTTATAAAAAAGATCCAGTCTTTTCTTTGAAATTCCCAGACTTGGGAATCCACATCTGCTCACTGGTCCTGGGTATGTTCTGAGAAAGTGTTCAAGCCAGCTTCATGTGTTTTGCACAGACAGATGTGGGAACAGCACATCTGGCCATGTGAAACTTTGCACAGAAACTTTATTTCTGCTCACATTTACTGTATTTCACTACAAATTGTCCTCCTTTGGCAAATTTAAGTGAGAAAACCCCAACATTCCTTTTTAAGTGTGGACTCTGGCATCCACACCTGAGCCAGCCCAGGCTGCTGCTGCTGCTGCTGCCTTTTCTTTTGCCCTATTCCTCTGCCAGATGGGATGGGATGGGATGGGATGGGATGGGATGGGATGGGATGGGATGGGAGGAATGCTGGACCTTTCCAAGCTGTGTCCCCTTTCCCTTCCCCAGAAAGGAGACCTGCAAACAAAACTGTAAATCCCCAGATGAGCAACAACATTTAATGCTGCCAGGAAAGCAGCATAAATGGGACCTCTGGTGCTAAACCTTTAATTAAAGGTGTGAAATTAAATTCTAACAAGTTGCCATGTAGCCTTATGATCCTTTGAAATCAATGGCCTAGATCCTGTTGATTACAGAGGATCCAGGCTTTCTCCTAAGGTGTTTCTACTGTGTTCACATCTTCAAAAATGCTCAGGATGTCACAGTGTCAGTTCATTTGATGAAGAGCCCTCCAAGTTCACAGAGACAAATGCAAAAATTACTGTTGGTTTTGGTCATCTACGGACAATGTGAATGTTTGTTCTTTGAAGTTATGTTTTGGGTTTTATATTTTCATTAAACAGCAGCAATTCAGATTTTATTTTCTGTGCAATTCTGGTAATATAAAGAGTTTGTTTGGTACATAGGTAAACTCATCCATGACAAATTACATGGAAACTATGGAAACACTCTGCTTAATGGAGTACAAGGTCAGGCTGTCTCATACTAAAAAATTAATCATTCCTCTGCTTATTTTTTTCCACAGGATTTCTTGGGAGGTGGGGAAAAGAGGTTCAGATCAGAAGAACATGGGAAGACTAAATAGTGGAATTGATTAGATCTAGCTGAATTAATCACTGAGAGCAAGTTGCCTCACAGATTTAATTTTTGCTTTTTTTGATTGCTTTCCCTTATGTAAGAGGAAGTGTTCATTTCTGTGAGTATCAATCAAATGAACACATTTCTGTTCCTGGAGCACTCATGTCACTCACAGACGTGCCCTTGTGTCCCCTGGGACTCCTGCTGGAGCCCTTGGTGTTGAACAATTAGCAGCGCAAATGAGGGGCTGGGGTGGCTCTGTGGGTGAGCCCTGGGCAGGGCTGGGGTCCTTGGGCATCTCTGCTCTTCAGTGGCTTTGCTGGAGGTGGCTCAAGCAGGCCACTCTGCTATAAAATGCCAAAAGATTTTCAGGACATGAGACACGGATTCTTTCAGTTTCCACTCAGTCTGACTGCAGGAAGTTTGGTTCTGCACTGGGGGCTTGGATTCATCCCCAAATGAAATTTTATATTTGCCTTTGTGGCAGCAATTATCTCATCTTTTCCACACAGACCTCCTGTCCAACACAGGTTTACCCAGCGCTGTGAGTGCTTAGTAGAGTAAAGATAACTTCTCATGGATTTTATCTTAGATTTATTTGGGGTTTGAGAATTTGATAAGATTTCCAGCTATCTTCCCTCTTCAGTATTGTCAGATTATGATGAAAGTAGAACCAGGTTTATTCTTTTAAAATTGAGACAATTCAAATGTTTGTTATTCAATCTAGTGTATTGGGAAAAAACCTGTACATCTGGACTCACATCATACAGAAATTATTACTGAGAAGAGGAGAGGTTGCATATCTGCCACCTCTATCTCTCTTAGTCTTTCCCTTGAGCTGAATGTGATACAGCCAGGCCTGTTTAAAAGAGTGAATCCTGAATTCCAAACAGGGAAGGGTTTTAGGGATTCCAGCAACCGGAGAATGAGCTGCCAAATATGCAAGCTTGCCACCCTCAGTCTAATTTTGTTTAATGGAAGTACTTAATGGAACTGTACCAGGTAGTTTTGACCTCAATGGGACTTCAGCATATGCTTGAATGTTATGCTGATTTTGAGATCACAAATACAGTTTATTTTGAGTATTTTGATGAAACAGTGCATTCACAACCACAGTTTTCCATAGAGGAGAGCTGTTTATAATGATATTTTCTTTAGAGGGGAGACAAGGGGAGAAGGGACGGAGACTCCACTGTCAGTATTTAGGATTCTGGCTGGGCTGGCATGAGAAAACTCTCGAGGTCTGTACCTTGCCTGTGTTGGAGATCTGAAGTATGAGGAGCTTGGCCATGAACCAGACAGACTCAGGGTGTTGAACCTCAACCTTTCCCTTCCTCCCCATCCATTTGTCCAGTGGAGGAGAAATCAAATCTTTATTTCTGTGGCTGCATTTCCATTCATAAAATTTCTTTAAAAACCTTTTTGTCTTCTACCTTTCTAGTTTTCTCGGGGATTTTCAGGTATTTTTTCTCTAAGATCTGAAGTATTCTGCTTTGAGCTCTTCTAAAACTTGACTTTTGTAGGAAAGACTCACACAAACACAGCTGAGACCTCTGGGCTCATCTCACACCACAACAAACCTGCTGACCAAGGGTTGTCATTTTTGGATTGTACTGAGTGTCCCGACTGTGATGTTTTGTCACTTTGCCTGACACTGATTTCTCAGTTTCATATTGGAACACTAGGATCCAATTTAGTATTTTGAACAGTTGCAGAAAATGCCACTTTCCTTATCAATTATTGCTGTGAATTCACTTTCCTATTCAAGCTGCCCTTGTTCCCACATTGTCCATAGCTCTGCTCTCCTCAAGTTTATGTTATTGCTGTATTCTCATGGAAGTTCTTTGACTTTTCACCCAATATAACTGACAGTTCTTAGGCTATTTCTTTCTTCCTGTTCAAAAAGAAAAGACTGGAGGTCCTTCCTTAGCATTTATCTAAGCTGGAATGAACTAGGAATGCACATCTATTTTCATGAGCATCCCCACTACCCTGTAAGGCCAAAAAACTTGCAAAGATTGGATTTCTGCTAACTTTCCCATTTAGGGTTATAGACACAGACCCACCTGAAGTTTTTCTCTCTGAAGCTGCTCATACGGGGATGAATGATGCATGCAGGGAAAGGATAACTTAAACCTGGGAAGAAATTTTGGGTTGCCATTCAGATTCCTGTGATTAGCCCCTCTGGCTTGTATACTTAGAAGGAGCATAAATCACCCACTTGAAGCTTCTCTGTAGCTGAAATCCACTTCCCTGCAGGTTGATTCAATATTGCCACAGCCTTGTCAGCTTCACCCACCTTTTCTTCAAGGAAAATAAACTTATATCAAGCATCATTGATAACTCCCCTGCATGTGGGGATGTGTCCGCATTTACTCCACTCCCAAACTTAAACCAGAAGTATTTCTGAAGCGCAGTACAGACTTGTTCTCCTTCTGCCACCCCCTTTACCTCCATCTCAGCCACCTTCTTCTGCAGGCAGATGGCTCCCACCCCCTCCCAGCTCCCCTTGACGCCCTGCCAACACCCTGCCCCACCACCCCTGTCATCTGTCTCTGGTGTCTAACCCAGTTCCCTCGGATATGACAGACTACAGTCTCCTCTTTCTCTCTAAAAAGAGACTCTGCACCTGCACGCCAATACCAGGAAACCTGGTCAAACAAATGGGGATGGGGATCAGAGAGGGGGTGTAAGGCTTTCCTGCAGAAGTTTTTTGACTTTTCAGCCATTTAACTGATGGTTTTGAGGCTATTTCTCTCTTCCTGTTCAAAAAGAAAAAAAGAGAAAAAGAAATTGCAAGCAAACACGCCCTCAGCTTCCTCCTCCCAGTCTGGTTAGAAATGCTGCTGAAGCGCAACGTGGGAGCTGCAGTTCAACATTTGGTGCATCCATTCTCTCACGAGGCTTCCTGACCACCCCCCCAGCAGAGCACCTTGCCAAGCCTCCTGAACTCCATCTCCCTGCTTTCCGCAGGAAACCCACACCGGAGGGATGGAAAGAGCATGTGGCTTCTCAACATCAAGCCAGTCATGTGTCATTTTTTTCGCTGAAATTTGAGAACTTCTCAGAATAAAAATGCTTTGGTTTTCCATTTTCTCTACCACACTGTAATTTTTAAAGAAAAGTGGAATCCCTCTTTTTATGGGAAAAGGACACTAACAATCACAAGGTGTTTTCATTCCCTCAATTTCTGTTCAAAATGTTTGGATTAACTTTAGTAACAAACTTGGCTTCTGCAGCATGTAAGGTAGCCATAAAAGTGACTTTTCCTGAGACATCTCTCTAAGATCTTCTGGATTCAAGCTCAATAGGTGTTTTTGTCTTTGGTACTCTTGAAGTCCCCTGATCACAGTACCCTGGTTAAGTTTTCTTTGTGTGTTAAACAACGTCATGTTCTCATCTCCCGGTATTAGACTTGCACATAAACCTTTGCAAATTGGCCCCAGGAGAACCTGGGGAATTTATAGTCAGGATAATACAATCTTCAATAAAGGAACTTCATGTAAGATTTCGCATTTGAAGTTAGGCACATCCCTTTCTAGTTCAGGGAACAATTTGGGACTGCTTCTGTCTTTAAACTCATAACTATAAACTACACTTAATCCGTTGCCTCCCACTGGCACTTTGGGCTTCCAGGGATCTGTTAGGCAACATTTCATCCTTTCTCTTCATTGATCTCTTGTTTGTTTAATGTATTTTCCATTCCTCATTCCTACAGCAATGTGATTTCTCAGTTGTGTTTGGCTTAGTGATGCTGGAGAAGGCAGGTTTAAGAAACAATTCTCACTTTCCTTACCTTTTTAATACCTCAGTATGGAATCTCTGTCAATAGAATAGTGCTAGCACTGAAGAGGGTTCTAAAGAAGAACTTCGAGAAACTCTTCAAGTTTTCTCTATGTTTGATGTTGTATGTTTCAGAAGACACCACCTGAGGTAAGGGAGCATAAGAAAGCAAGGGAAAAAAATGCTGTAATTTCTCACCATGTAATATACATGTATATTATCACATTAATAGATATTTATTGGCATCTTGAAAGAATGTCAGTGGATATAGAGAGTGCATTCATGCTGCATTCCGTGGTGCTGTGGTATCTGGGGCAGGAGACAGCTGTTCTTTGGGTTTTCATTTTGCTTTCATTTCATGCCCACAGAGTTATCAATGAGAAATGGGAGCTTACCTTCTCACAGATGGAAGTGTGCTAACATTTGAAAACCTCACTGATTCCATTTATAAGCCAAAGAGAGGCCAGGTTGGATGGGGCTTGGAGCAACCTGGTCGGGTGGAAGGAGTCCCTGCCCAAGGCAGGGGTTGGTTCTGGATGAGCTTTATGGATCCTTTCATCCCAAACAGTTCTGTGATTCTGCAATTGGAAGTGGTCACCCATAGAGTGAACGAGCTGCTTTTTCTGAGATGCTGAGCTGTCATCGAAGAGTCTATAGGGCTGAAAATCTCACCATAAAAGCCATAAACAAGGAATTAATGACTTTCAAAAGCAGCTTGGTGTCTTGGGTGACGGTTGATACACTGAAAAATCAGTGAGAATTTTGTTCTTCAGCAATTTAGGTAAAAAATCCTCTCCTGTGCTAAGTTTGTTGCTAAAGCTGAGACAGGCAAAATCCCAAAAGTGAGAGGTGAGTCAGGGAGGCAACATTGTTGTTTCCCCAAACTGAAACAATGATCAGCCAAGTTGGGCTCCCACCTTCTCTAGAATTACTGAAGCTTTTCAGGAAGGACTTGCATGAAAGGTCTTGATATTTTTGTTTTTGTCTAATTCACCCAGGAAGCCTTTTTATTATGTTACTGATTTCCAGTGGTTTTTGCCATTAACTTTGCTTTTTGTTTGAGCTTGGACAATGTAATTTTCATTGACCTATTTTTAGCCACACAATATTTTTGTTGTTATTATGCTGCAGCCTAGCAATAGCAGTGGGAATTGAGAAGAAATTTTAATTTACAGGACTTGATAAACCTTTCCAAGCACAACTGTTTGTATTTTGTATTTCGGTTTCCTGAAGGGGCAAAAAGCTGTTCTCTACAGCTTTTACACAAAAAAGCCACATTCTTAACATAGATGTAAAATGCAGAGAAAAATGCAGAATAATAAATTTGGACCTGTGATCAGGGTCTTTCTTTACTAAAGCTCTTTTCTGAAGAGTTAAATGATAATGCTAATAAAAAGAAAGTGAATAAGTAAACACTATCTTCCAGCAGCAGCTTTTGCTGGGATTCTGTCTAACCAGCTTTGTTTAGAAAGCCTCAGACTCCATGGTGTAGCTTTAATGGCATTTAAATTTAGCATTCATATTGCAGGACAAGGAGATAGTTCCCCTGAGCAGCAGAGCCCCTGTTTCCAGACAGGCATGAAAACAATAAAGATTCTGCTCATGGTACCATGGATAGTAACCAGGAAAGGAAAGGAAAACAACTCCCACTTTCCCCCCTCGTTGCTAAATAAATGTTTGGTGAATTAACAACTGCTCATTTTTTTAAGCATTGAGGTTAGCACAAAAAAGGGAGAAAAATAATCACTTTGTGCTGGTTGGGGCAGCAACCGTGCTGACTGTCTGGGTGTGACAAACAGCAAGGGTAGGAGAGGGAGCAGACAGAAAATTCATTATTTTTCCATTGCAAAAGAAGTCTGGGAGCCAATGTTTGGAGCCCATGCAAGCCATGGTTGTAGCCTGCAATCCCCTCCAGCCCCACCCAAGGACCCCCTCAGCATCTCTCCAGGGAATTGGTGTCTCCAGTTACCCATCCTCGGTCCCTTATTTCCAGAGGGAGCTCTGCCTGCTCAGCTGGCACATTCCCACGGCCCAAATGCAGTCCTCCATTCACCTGATTTTAAGATGCGACCCTTGGGTGTCACAGAGCAGGTGCTGTTGGTTGGGAGGTGAGGACAGGTGGCATTGGTGAGCCTATCACTGAAACAAGCCGAGTTCTGGTAGCCATCCTGGAAACAGAGATTGGAAAACTTGGAAAAGAGCTACAAAATTGTCTTTAGGAGTGGGACTGCGCCCTGGAGAGACTGAGCTTGAAGGTGAATTAGTTTTCCATCTCGGCAGATGGATGGCTTCTGAGACTGGGGAATGGTCTTCAAATTAATGAAGACAGAATGTGGTCAGAGAAGTGGAACAGGAAACTCAGACAAATTTGTGCTGAAAACAGAGAGTGTGATGTTGATAATAAGGATTATTCAGTACTGAAACTCCTTATGAGGAAATATATAGGAATATCACCATCCTAGACTTGATTGAACAACCTTCTAAAACATGGGCAGGAGCTTCAGAGAAACTGTGGGTTTGATGCTGATTTTGGGGTGGGGTTTCTTTGCTCCCCAAGCTGTAAGATGTACAATGCTCTAAACAATTCTGTGCCCTTCTTTATAGGAAACACTTTGTAGACCACAGCATTATTTTCTTTACACACTTGGGGTATTTCTCTTTGTTCTGGAATGAATAAAATGCTAATCTTAATGTTCTGTTGCTTTTCATTTAAAACGGCAACATTTGAGAGGGATTTTTTTTTTTTTTATTCCCCTTAGAAACTTATATCTTTTCTCTGTTTTTATGGCCTGGAGGTTTTCTATCTCTTTTTTCTTTATCATCTCATATTGCTATGGTTTGAAGATATACAGCAGTGACGCAGGCTGCTGTTGAGTTTTGGTTCTTTGACTGGTTTCTATTTTTAGAATGTTCTTAGTTGCACTGAAAGCAGGCAGCAGCAACTGTATTGGCCCCAATATCTGGCACAGTTTTTGTCGGAAGAGGCACTGTGAATAACACATCTTGCCCTATATTTAGGGACTACAAAGAACACGATCCTTTTAAAGAACACACTCTGTCTGTGTAGGTAACAGGTCTTGTGGCCGCCCTGATCTGCCCCTGGACAATGGAAACCAGAATTAACTTGGCTCAGCATCCTCCCCAGGCACAGTGGTGTCTCCAGCGGTGTTAGCTCACCTTGCAGGAAGCCGGGTGAGCTCTGCTGCTGCCCAGCTCGACACCAAACCCTCACCAGGCCCTGGAGCTTCTGCTTGACAGCCCAGAGGAGCAGCCTGCCTGTTTCGTCTGCCCAAAGTTTGATTAAAAAGTGGGAGGTCTCCTCCAAGAGCTGGAACAGCTCCTCATCTCAAGCCTCAGAGCAATTAGGGATGACAGAAGAGCCAGGACTGACTTCTGCCAGCAGAGCAGTGCCTGTCCTGCAGCTTGCCAGAGCCCAGGTGAGCATCCTTCATTCCATCAGCCAGGGACTCTTCTCTTTGCCAAAGCAAAAAACATTCAGCCCTAATTTTCTCCCAAGGTACAGCTAGATTACCTGGGGATTCCCAAAGTTTTCACAGGTCAGAATAATTTTTTTTTAAAAATCCCTGTTCAGTACCTGGTATAGCTTTTTATCAGTTTGTGCTTTAGAGAAATCAGAAATTCCCAGTACTACCCTTTCCTGCAGCCACCTTCTGTCTAACTCAAACACCCCATAGGAGAAACCTTCACTTGAGATAAATAAAGTGAAGTAATTTTGTTAGCAGTTTGCTATAGGAGAAGCTTTGCCTGTGAAAGATTTCTTGAAATTGATTTTCCTGCTATGTGGTTTCCTTTTTTTAACTTGAATTTCCTCTGAGGTTTTGTCTCTATATTTTTGCCTGAATTACCTGAAGTAAAAAGTTTTAGCTGAGTTGCTTTTGAAGAAGGAACACCAGTATTAAGAAAGAGAGATTCTGTTTGAGATTGTAATTTCTACCATTTAAAAATATTACCAAGGTTTGAATCAAAAAAACCCCAAGTTAATAAGAGTGAACAGGGCTAAGTGAAAGAAAACACAGACTGAGTGGTGGTGTGGGTTTTGAGTAGATTAAAGAAGGTTCTTTTTCCCATCCAGTGTGAAAACATTATCCATGCCAGGCATTTAATGCTGAGGCATTTAACACTGTATAAAACTGCTCGAGGTGAGGGGAGAGTCTTGCACAGGCTGTATTATTTCTCACATTTTCCTGTGTTCCTCTCCCCAGCGTGTTGCCAGGTCTTGCCCTGTTGCTGTGGATGCTTTGAGCAGCGATTGGCACTGAGCAGATCATGTCCATGTCCAAGTGCAGGTCCAGGCTCTTTCCAGGGTCAGGCTGGTGGCCCAGGACTCCCTTGAAGGCACCACTCAGGCACCATGAGATTTATCTGAGGGAAAAGCCTCAGCCTGCACTCAGACTCCTTCATGCCACGTGGAGTTATCAGACACAGTCCAGACACTGAACTGACAGCTCTGTCCTCAGCAATGTCTGTCTTGAGTCAAACCTACTTAAATCTGCCAAGAGACCATGATGTGCTCAGAATCTGCATGGAGTGTGGCTCCCAATATGTTGCATTCCACTTTATATCCTGGTTTTGTCACCCTTTCCCCGTCACAGCCCAAGCCCATGGGTCGAGAAGTGCAAGAGAGAACCTCACTGTCTTGTTTCCCATCTTGAATCAGGTCCCATGGACATTTGCCTTGTGACTATTCTTAAATAATCCTGTCTAGCATCCGATTTAAAAATATCTCAGACAAAGTCAAGCTTCCTGCAATATCATCTGCTCAAGGCAACACCTAAACTGAACTGCAACTGTACACTCAGTGCCCCTGCTGGTGTCTGAGAAGGAGTGAATTTAGTCCAGGAACTGAAGGATTTCTGCAGCTTCTGTATCCTCCATGATGGACTTATAGCTTGGGATGTGTTCTTGACTTGCAAAAGGCATGAGACCTCTTTACTTATTCATCCATTTGCAGTTTTCCTTATTAATTGCTACTTTTGCTTGCCCTCGTTAAAATCTAGATGTCACATGCCAGTATATTTTTCCCTAAGGGCGTAATAGGAAGTTATTGCAAATAGCTCTGGTGTGATTTTTTGGTTTAATTAGAATGCCATTAATACACCCTTCTCTATATCAGGCCTTAATTTTTTTCCCACTATCCAGCATTTTCCACCTCCACGTTCACCTGAATTGCTGGTTTTACCCTTCTTGCTCCTCTCTGTGCATCCCAAGTGACTGAGCACCATCCTAATGTCAGTCCTAGAGCATGGTCCCCTTTCTCCTGCCTGGCACCCTCTTCGATAATGAAAATACATTGTGAAACTCCAGGAGAGACAGCTGTCATCCATGTGTGATGAAACAGGCTATACATGAGGTTAGGTATGGTAGTACCTTGGTAATAAACGAATATTTTGGGGTGTCAGGAGGTCTTCTAGTCCAAAGCAGGCACAGCACTCCGGGTGTAGTCTCACAGGCACCGAATAGAGGGGAAGGATGACTTCCCTTAGCTTGGTGACCACAGTTTGTTGTTCTTTTTTGAGGATTAACTATAGCCAAATTTGCCCTCGAGGGAGATTGCAGTGGAAAGAAACACCAACATTTCTCTCTTCTCCAGAAATCTTCTGTTGCACAGAGCCCCAAGCGGGAGTGATATCCAGGACGGGGTGTGAAAGCAGCAATGCTGAGGAAGTTTATTTAACGTTTCCCTTGGTGTGGGCCAGAGCTGTGGCTGCAGCAGAACCCCCCAGCAGGCAGAGGGTCACATCCTGAGCATCCTCCCCACGGGCTGCACCCCTTGAGAGCTCTCACATACTCAGGGCCATGAGTTTTGTACTTCTCTTTACCAGAAAGCCATAATTTGAATCCACAAGAGGATTTTTATAATACTTCATTCTAAACTCCTGCCTAACACAGGCCAGAGAATTCCTCCTGGTAATTCCTGCCCCGTGCATTGGACCCCAGCCTCTGTTTCAGCTAGAACAGATCTCTCAGATGCAGAGATTTACTCATGTTTTAACAACACTGGGAGGTTCAGAATCTGCAGCTTCCCTTGATAATATTTTTAATCTAAACAAGCCCAAGTGGGACAATAGGTTTCAGACTATTCCAGAATACACTGGAACTTACAAATCTTCCATGAAATATTTTAAAAATAGATTTGATAACTATTAGGAGCTTAATCTTACAATTCCTCATCTGGAAAAGTGTCTTGACATCAACAGCTGTCCTGGCAGGCACTGTAAGAACATTTCATTTCACCCTTCCCTCGGTTAGCTAAGAAATACTCTAATTGCTCCGCTATCCTTAGGTTATTCTTATAACGATTAGCTTTTACAGTAATGCAAATATATGACCGGTAGTGATGCTGTTAATTAATCATATTCATTATTTTAATCTCATTTGGTAACATGCAGTCCCAGCATGCAGATGCTAGTCAGCAAAAAAACCCAAACACAGCTCCAAAAGACAAAATCTTGATGGATGATGCCTTTGTCCTGCAGCATTCATTTTCCATGCATTTGTTGCTAAATCCAATGCTTTTCCTGCAATAATGACCAGCAGCATGAGAGTCCTGCTCTTTCAGGTCAGTAGTCTGTAAAATGGGATTTGAACATTCCTTTCTTTCCTACCTGGAGCCTGAGATGTGGGTGAGACCCAGATGAGGGCTGGGCTTTGGGAATGCCTGAGCAACCTGGTCTAGTGTGGGGTGTCCCCAGCCTCGGCAGGGAAGTTGGAATGAGATGGTCTTTGAGGTGCCTTCCAACCCAAACCTCTCTATGATTTTGTGGTGTTTGTGCATCTGTAGCAGCCATTTGGAGGCCAGGTGTTCAACAAACTGGTTGCCTCAAAAATTTGGGGCAAACTATTCCCTGGACAGTTTTCTCAAAATTGTTGTTGGTACACATAGTAGGAACGTCCTTTATTCCTCAGGGTATCCAGGAATCAAGTCAATCTCAGATCTCTTTCTGTCTCGGGGCTGAAGTTTTATACTCTGTGTCATTAGGCAGGTGCCAAATCTCAGAAGTGTTTGAACTATGTCAGCAAAGAGAAAAAAAGGAATAGAAGGAAATTAGGAAATTTCTACACAGGCATATCACTCAGAGCCAGAGAAAACCAGGGTGATTGTTCTTTTTCAGAGACTAAGACATCTGCAGTGGAGTCATTGCTGTATTTCGTGAGTTTATATTCCTCATAAACTGCTCAGTGCCTGTGTGGTGACTCCAAGCTGCTCTCTGTGAGCTGGGGCAGAGCTGTGTCCCCCTGGGAGCACAGGACTGGCTGCAGCACCCTCAGGATTCCATCCGGGAATGTGATGTTGGTCCCTGCAAGGATCCTTCCACTTGAGTTAATTTAATTGTTGTAAACTCCTGACCTCTCTTCTGGGAATTGCTCACACCAATAAGGTGTGCCCTACAAGGTTGTTAATGTGATCACAGCTGAAAAGCTTTTGGGTGTCAGAATGGAGTCTGAGATTATACCAGAAACTCTGCAGTATCTCCTGACAGTTTAAACTGGGGTGGTGATGGTGAGTGCACCCCATGTCCCTTTATTTTTTTGGCCACCATTTTTCAGAAAGTAAAATATTTAGCCATTTTTCCAGCACAGACAAGTGACATACGTGATTACAAAGCACACCCCTGGCAAACTCCATGTGGGAACACATTTCTGGTCAGTCCCGAGGACAGCACAATCTCCATTTCACAGTTAAGAGTCTCTAGCAATGGAGATACCAAGGCAAAAGGTTTTTTATAATGATAATCCAGAACTGGATTATAGTGCCAGAAGTAGTTAAAAGCTACACCATGAGGGTTTCCCAGAACCTCTGTCACTCCTGTGAGCCTGCTTGTTTCTCCACGTTTTTTACAGCTTAGTAATCCTCCCAAAAAAATGCTTCTGATGAGCACATTGAAACTACTTTAGGGGGAAGCAGTTTGATCAAATAAGTGCATTCAAACCTGCCCTTTGCAGTGCCCACTGAGCTGGAATGACACACACCTGGCACGTCTGCATGGTGAGAGGAAAAACGCACTGTTCCAGCTGCAAAACCTCTTCAGCTGGATTTGTAATCTGCTGTACAGGAATGATCTTTCCAGTGAGTCTGGTTCAAATAAAGCTTGCCAAAACATTTTGTACCCATTCGTTTGTGAACCCAGAAGCAATTTTCCTTTCACAGTATGAAGATCAAGCCCTTCTTCACTCAGATGAAAACCTTGTCCTCTCCAGCATGCCAAAATGGCCCAGCAGAGATGCTACCACCAAAGGGTATCATCCTGCTAACACATTGCATTGAGTTCAAGCCTCTGTAATTACCTGGTTTGGTCTCCTGCACAGAGAAGTTTATTTTTCTTGGAGCCAGCTCCTTTGTGATTGAAATGGAGCATAGATTTTATTAAAATATCTTATCTTCACTTGCAAAGGTCACATGATGCTATACTATATTATAGTGAAATATTCCACTCCAACACTTAGTTATTTTCACCATTCAAAATGTCTTATTCTATATTTGGATTTTGCAGATTTAATCTCCAAGGATTGCTGCATTTGCTGGTTTGAAGTGTCCTTTGCATGACGCCGTTTCCACTCTTCCTGTCTCTTTCCTTCATTTAAATCACGTCTTAAGTTTCTCTCTGATAAAGAAAATAGCATAAATGGAAATCAGAAGTTCTGTTCCATGAAAGATAATGGGTTGGGGTGTTTGCAATGATTGGGTCAGAGCACAACTTCTATTAAACTACTGCAAAACGCAGGTAACCTGTTGAAGCAATATTAAACTGCAATGTTTTAACATGACTCAAATACTTCCATCAGTGTGTTTCTAAGGGAAATTTCATTTAAATAGATGTTTTTTGTATTGAAAAATTTTCTTATTAAAAGATTGCTTCAGATGTGAGATTATGCTGTTGGTAAATTACTGCTTTGCTTGGGCTTCTCTTTTCTTTCAAGATATACCTTTGAGATAATGCAGTCTCTCAACAACCTTTTAGAAGATTTTCTCTCAATGGTTTTATTATTCCATATGTGGAGAAGACATAAACACAGTCTATGACACCCCGTTATAAACACAAAGACCTTTTCAG
Organism: Origma solitaria; assembly: GCA_013397895.1. Lineage (NCBI taxonomy): Eukaryota > Metazoa > Chordata > Aves > Passeriformes > Acanthizidae > Origma > Origma solitaria. The sequence continues at coordinate 1,305,044 of VZRL01002501.1, read as the reverse complement.
GAGCTCTTTACCTTTTGTTCCGCTTAGCTAATTTTCTTGCACCAGCTTCTTTTTCAATAGTTTTCTGTATGTTCTTGGTCAATTACACAAATGAATTGCTGAGGAAGTAATTTGCTGTCTGCTCGTGGCATTGCTGTGCGTGGTTTGACTTGATTAGACTTGCCATGCCACCTTCCTTTGAGTCTTTCTGCCACTTATTCCGCCAAATGCGACGTTAATTCATCTTTCATAAATGCAGCTCAGTGGTTTCATTGTCAGCGATTTTATTAACCAGCAAACCTCCTCACAGCCACTTGTTGCCCTCAGCTTCGTAACATGACCAACTTGGGATCCAAATTACTGTTGCTTCGTCAACAATTCTCATTTCTTTTACAAATTGTAGGCATCTGTGTATCCTTGGTGTCTGCTGCATATTTTTACAAGTGCTTTTCTCCCCTTTTCGCTTGGCACGTGGCTGATTGTCAACACTGACATAAATCCATGGAAGTCATTGTGGATGAGATCCACTCAGCATGGAGCTGCTGAGAATTTAGCTCCAGCCAATTTCTCCTCCAAATTTCCCACACTTTCTTTTCTATTAGTCTGTCTGTAGTGGTGTCTCCATTCTAAAAATGTCCAGGAATGTGGAGTTTTTTTGTGGCTGCCTCACTGATAAGCCTCTCACGGGGATGGCGGAGCCCAGTGGGAGTGGGATCCCTGATGAGGTGTGGGTATGAGGGATGAGGTGGCCAATGCACAGCTTTGGGAAGCTGAGGTGCAGACCAGGTCACTGTGCTCTTCCTGTCGAGGTCCCATATTTGCCCTATACACTGGTGCTACTCTGGCACCTTTGGTGGGAAAACTTTAAAATTGCTTTTCATTGTCACGTTTTCTTTTATTTTTGTATTTATAACCGAGAACCAGGGTCTGAAGTCTGGAGCTGTGCTGCCCTACTTAGTCTGTGCTCCTCATTCCCTGATGGTTTTCATCCCAGACAGGGCTGAAGTGTATCTTGTGGGGAAACCCCATTCTTGGGAGATCAGAAGCTTTTGATCTGCCGTGGCAGATGGGAACTGTGAAATGTCTGATCAAAGAGGAAAGGACCCGAGATATTCAGGATAAAGCCATGTCCATGAGATGAGACTCAGCCCAAGCGTGTTTCCAGCTCCAGAATGTATTTCTCTCCCTGACTTTATTCCTCGGATGAATTTGTCCCATTTCTAAGTGACAAGTGGCTACATCAGCATTAGTGCTGGTTTCTTTTGCATGTCTGCTGCTCTGCTGACACATAAACTCTTCCCTGTTCTTGGGGAGAGTGTGTCCTAAATCTGAGTCTCCAGAATTGCTGCTTTCCTCACTGCATTTTATGTACAATATAGAAGGGAACAGCTCCAACAGGAGAATGGCGGAAAAGAGACAGTCACAAAAAGACAAATGTTTGGATGTAAGGAATTTTCCCTCAATTGCAGGAAATCTGTATGTTTTGAATTTTTACTGATACACCTGTAACTGGCACACTCATATTGAGGAAGAACAATTTTTTGTTTGGGTTGAGCAAAACTTTGTGTCCCATTTGAATCATTAATTCTGCACTGATGTTAATAAACCATGCCTGACTAAGGCTACCATCAAAATCAGTGTATTTCCCTGAAAGGGTTTGGTTTCAGTCAGCCAGCAGTTTTTGATGAACAGTAATAGTGATTCTATTTCCCTCACCCAAGAAATTCCTGATATGTTTCCTAATCACTTGGAACAAAGGATTGCAAAAGCTGGTTCGAGGCTCAATTGTAGCAGGTGAGCTGTGAATCTTTGAAAGTGATCTGTGAATCTGTTCGTCCAGGTACCAGGATGCATAACCCAGGATATTGCATAAGTATGTAGGCTATTGATGACAAAGAGAGCACAAGATTGCGCTTAAAATAAACAGAAAAATATAGAAAATTATCTGTCAGCAAAATCATCTCCTAGCATGTTTCAGAATTTTCCATGAGGCATCAGGGATCTTTGACCTAAGCTCAAAAAAAACTATCCTGCCTTTCGTTATGTATCTCAGTCACAGAGTGACACTTTAGGTTCATTTCAGCAGTGTCTGTGCCATCAGAATCCAGTGTGAATCCTCCTGTGACAGCATTAGATCAATCATGTTTTAAAGAATGCAAGTAATTGCATCTACTCCATCTTCTGTGACAGTCCAAAACTGACACTTTAGGTTCACTGTAACCTCAGTTACTAACACGGGTTGGAAGGTGAGAGAAAAGTATCACAAATCTGTATTTTTAATATTCTTATGTAAAACAAGTCGGTTTCAAGTTAAAAAAAAAAAAAAGAAAAAAAAAGAAGAATATTAACAAAATGCTTTGGAAAAATGGAATAAAATGATAAAAGTTGGGGACTTCACTGAACTCAAAGCACTGTTAGCACTTATTGAACACACACTGAGGTTATCATTTTAATGGGTAGGTCAGGATACTTGAAATACAGCTGCCTGCAATAACCTCTGTGATCAAGGTCTTTAAAGGGAATCTTTCTACATTGACAGACCTAAATGGAGAGTAGAAAATGCCACTTGGGTCTAATTTCTTGGTGAAGGGCTGGTACTTGTGGTCTTTGAGAAAAATGGGATACAAGCCCCATGGAAGAGCTTTTTCTCATGCTGTAGATATTCTAAAAGATATTCACGTTGTAGATATTCAGAATGTGTGCATCTTTGCTAAACCTGCATTTCCTTCTCAGAGCCTTGTATGCAGGCACTGGGATTTCCAGACAAGCCAAAACTAGACTAGGACCAGACTCTGTTTTTCATGGAAGTGGCAGGTAATTGCTGGAGCAAATGTGGAGTGTGTTTTTCAGCTGTCTGCTGCTGGTATGTCCTAAAATGAGATTAGGTGTTTTTCAAAATGGAGCTCGACTTCAAATGGGGAAAACCCCCAGGAAGGTCTCAGGTATACATTACACAAAAAGTCAGACTAGATAATAGCAGCATTTTCTCCTGACCCTGCAATATGAAGATCTATTCTACATCTCCCAGCACAGCTGTGCCACCAGAGAGGAAAGGCTGTGGGGCAGCGGGAACTTAGAGATGTTCACTGTTATAAATTTGCATTCAGAGAGATTCCCTCTGGCTTCACTGAGGGAAATCTTGCTGAGAGAAATGCCCTACACATTTCTCCTGCTCTTCCCATGTACCTCCAGGGCCCCCCCTGAGTGGGAAATTTCTCTAAGGGCATCCTGCAGCTGCACCTCCCAAAGGCTGAGCAGACGGCTCCTGTAGGGACATGAGAGACACTGGAAAAGCTATTCTCTTCCTTTCCTCATGTTCAGATGAAGCTTAGACCTGGCATTTTGTTCAGGTGGAAGGAGGGTGGGCATTGAATTCAGTAGGGATTACATCTTTCTGCTATCTCAGGGTTTCTAGCAGGTAGCAAGTCAGGATGGACGAGTACAAGTTATTCCAGAGAGCAATGAAGGCCACAGGAATTGCACAGGCATTGAACTTTCTCCTTCCCACTTCAGTGTTTTCATTAGTCCTTCCCAGGCTTCATGCACAGGTAAAGAGGGGTATTTGATAGCCACTGGTTGTGTCTGGGCCATGAGTGTAAGATCTGTGATCAGGCCTGGGGTAATGAGGACACATCAGGACAGTTTGGTCTCTTCTCAGTGCCTTAAGCCACCCAGCTTTCTACAAAGAAATGAGGATCAAAAGGTTTTATTGATTAACTTAATCATCTGAATCTGTTTTTCATGTGCCCTTGATGCTGTAAAATCAAAGCACCGCACCCCTGCCAGGCACTGAAAGGTCAGACTCGGGGGTCATTAAAAGCAGCAGCGTGCTTAATCAGGAGCCCTTACAGAGCAGCACAAACACACCCCTCCCTTTCTGTCCATGATTTATTTTTTAATAAGAATGACCAAGATGGCAGCCCATGCAGCACACTGTGCCGTGCTGGCTGCTCTGTAGCAGGGCATGGTGATTTGCAAACTCTCTGCAGCGTTAGTGTCTGTGTGAACAGCGTGGAGCAAACAGCGCTGCCTTAGTGCTCTAAAAGCTCTCCCCAGTCATATGGGCCTGACTCATTCTGGGTACAGAAAGCAGTTGCAGGACTCATTATGCAGATATGAATTTTTAAATGGTGTGGTTTATTACCTTCTGGTTTCCCACACAGACTCCACTGCTGGGTAACCCAAGGTACAGGAGCTCACTCCCTGGGTTTTTATGGCTATCCAGCCTCCATCAGAAGATGCTGTCTGGCTGCTATGCTAGACTTGGCTTATTAGTTTCAAACAGCACCGAGGATGGGTGTGGTACTCGATGAACCTTCAGCCGAGCTTTTATGAGTGTAAAATGCAATAGAGGGAGTTGAAAGCTAAGCCTTTGTCCCACACTGTTGTAGGTCCAGGAATTGCCTTGCGTGGGATTTATCACTTGAGTTAAGCACAGGGCTTCTGTGGCATGGACCTCAGAGCATCATCTGCAGAGGATGAAGCCAGGGTGGCTGCACCAGCTACCCACACATTTTACACAGAAAGAGCGTGACCTTGTGTGTTCCCACCCTGAAAAGAAACAAACAACCTGCCCTGTATGGTCTGCTACTGCTCCTTCATCCCCAGATGAGATTCACTGCCCCATCTTCAGTCACCACAGAGGCTTGGGGGCTGTGTGGACCTCACCTTCTCCTCTCTCCAGCTCTGCTGGCTCCAGCTGGAGCTCAAATCATGAAGCCCAGCAGTAGCTTTTGGCTTGGCTGATAATACAGGTGTGTGCACCAAGCTTGGCTCCTTCTCCTATAGCTGAAGAGTTGTAATTAGACAGAGCAGCTCTGGGCACAGAGATCAGGTTGGGAAACAGGCAGCATGTGCCAGGGGACTGCACCTCCTCAGTCTTCCCACCTTTCCCCCTTCGGGACACATTACTATTACACTAATTTTCATAGAAAGGAGAGGTTTTAAAGTGGGAGAGGGCAGGCGGAGGGTGATGACATGAACAATACCTGAGTGACAGAGGCACCTGCTGTCCTGAGGTATTTTCAAATGTTAAAAACATATAATTGGGGGCAGTTGAAAGTTGAAAGAGTGCATGGGGAGCTTTTAAAGTGGAGGGCTGGTGCTTACATGAAGGATTGCCCTTTCATCTCTCTGATCCTGGCAGCCTCCAGGAGCAGTCATATTCAAATGGTGAAGGATTAGGAAAAGAAGTTCCATGTGGTGGACAAAATAAGAATCGCATTTGCCCTTTCCTTTCAAGTCGTCCTTTTTCATTCTGAGACTTTGCTAAATAAATAAATCTTCACACTGAGAACTACCATTTATTGTCTGCATTTCTGACATAAACCTGCCCTCTTTCATGCTCTGTTTTGTGAGCCACAGAGACCATTCCAAAACCCTGGGGAAATGCAATTGTGCATCTAATTTCCTACTGGTGAAGGCAAAGGTTTTCAAGCAGATCTGATGACTGTGGGCAACCACTATGCGAGAAATCCAAAGGGAACCCGCAACTCAGAAAACGCTGAGCCTCCTGAAAGCTGTCTGCTCACAGAGAATTTGATGGAGGGAGAAAAAAGTTTGCTTGTTTTTTTCCATTTTTAAGTTTGCAGATGGAGCTCAGCTCTTACGGGAGCAAGGGATGAGTAGCGTGGGGATGAGCCAGACGTAGGACTGTGGGCTGTGTTGCGACTGCCCCAGATAGAAGTGTTGATCCCTTGGCGTGAAGCATCCTCTGCTGTTCCCATCCCAAACAGCTCCCGATCACAGACTAGCAGCTGAGCTGTGGCGCTGGTTATCAAAACACTCAGGGAAGGTTAGAGAGCAGCCTGCTTTTCGTCAAGGACTGAATTGTGAGAGTTCATCTCCCTCTAATTAAACCAAAGTTTTCAGATCAGTTGGGTGTATTTTACTGATCTTGTTGCACAAACTTAACCCACTTATGTGGCCGTGAGAGAGAAATATTTGGAGATTACCCTGTGTTTGCTATGTGTGCCAAGCTGGTTCAGAGAGCAGTGAAGGCAGAAGCCTCAGATTCCTCTGTCCTTTGTTATAAAAACCCTACACCCGTGAAGTGTCACCTTTTACAGGAGTGACACATGGAGTGTAGCTGTGGGTACATGGAGAGAATCATAGAATCATAGAATCACAGAATCGTAGAATCATAGAATCATAGAATCACAGAATCATAGAATCACAGAATCACAGAATCATAGAATGGTTTGGAAGGGACCTTGAAGATCATCTCATTCCACTCTGCCTGCCTGGGCAGAGACACCTTCCACCTGAACAGGTCGCTCAAAATTCCCTCTAACCTGGCCTTGAACACTTTCCAAGATGAGGCATCCACAGCTTCTCTGGGCAACCTGTGCCAGTGCCTCACCACCCTCACAGGGAAGGATTTCTTACTAAAATCTTGTCTAAACCGATTCTTTTTCAGTTTGAGGCCATTCCTCCCCATCCAGTCCCTCCACGCCCCTGTCAAAAGTTCCTCTCCAGCTCTCCTGCAGCACCGTCAGGTACTGGAAGGTGCTCTAAGGTCTCCCCAGGCTGAACTGCTCCAGTTTCCTCCATCTTTTTAGGAGAGGTTCCAAATCATGAAAGAAATGGCATTCTGGGGGCATGATGTTCTGTGAACTTCTGAATCACCGGGCAGCACGAGCAGGATTCTGCTCTCACCTGAAGGCTGGTTAAACACTTCTCCTGCGTTTGAGAATCCTGAAGTGCTGAATGGACTGTGATAGAGTTTGAACTTCTGCCTCAAAGCCACTGATTCATTCAGACAAAGTGTTACAATGGTATCTGCTGCTTTTCTGTAAGTAAAAGGAGGATCTCATGTTTACACAGCCCTGGTGGTTCTTTACCTGCCCCTTGCTTTTTCAAAAAGAAACCTGTCCTGCCCCCAAATCAACCCCAGATCTCCAACAGGCAGCACTGCTCACAGCGTATGAGAAGTCTCCAAGGGAAATACTTTGAAAATGTTGCAACTTGTTATTGATAAAATACTATTCACTGTGTTTCTGCCACAAGAGTTTGACTGGGCTTGGCTGTACTTCTCTTTTGTGTGCTGGTCCAGAGCCTGAAAAAGAAATGGGCAGCAGGCAACCCAAGTCATCACTTGCCCATGGTCCCAGTCACCTCTGCCCAAAGCAGGGAGAATAATATTTTTATTATCCTGCACTGTTAATATTTCCAGTGTGTGAATTTTCTTTATCATGATGGATGAGAAAAAAAGGCATATTGGTAGTGTTGGATAAAATAATTTCAACTGACTGCATCTCATGTGGAAAATTTAAATTTTCTTTGGAACGATATTTTCATTTTGTGACTGGACCACCCATCCACAGAACAGGACTGCACACAAAAGCCAGCAGAGCTGGGATGTGACCACAGAAAAGATTTCCTTTGAATCAGCACTGTTGCATGGCCTGAAGCAACACCAGCTTTATGTGTGCTTGCATGCTCCAGACACGAAGCATCAGCAGGGAGTACAAACAGGGCAGAGTTTGCCCTCATGGACATGGAAGATACACATATTCCCTGCAAGAAAATCACCCAGTCCATGTTCTGGCCTTTTGGACAACTATTCATTTCTCCTGGACACCTTATCCCCTAAAAGTAATGCTGCTTTTGGAAGAGCCTTTTGTTGCACTGCTGAGACCCTCCCAAAACACGAGCACACTCGCACTGGCTGGCCCACTTAATGAATATTCATCATTAATGAGTAAACCATCATTTGTATTCAGGCAGCTATTTCTTCCCCCTCTGTGGAGGCATCAAAGCAGATACAGGGGTTTTAAATGTGAAGGGCTGCTTAAGAGGAGAGGGGAAGGCAAATTTCACACTTGAGTTAATGCTTTTGAGTCAGTCCCTCTGGCTGCAGATTGCCTGAACGCAATCGGCTGCTCCCCACAGCTGCTGCTGAGGATCAGAAGCAGTCCAGCTTGCCCTGAAGCCTCTGGCTAACAGCAAAGGTCATGGGAAAGCAGTGTTGTAGTACTGGACAAGTTAACACCGCAATTAAAGAGAGGCTGGGAAACAAAGCCCTGCTGAAGGCTGGCTCCTCAGCGTGGTATCTCTGCGTTCTGGCTGATGCTCCGGACAGCTGCCAATGAAAAGCAAATTAAATCCATCCCTACTGCACAGCCTGCAGAAGGAGTGTGTCTTTCACACCAGCACAGGCACAGGCAGGACTCAGAACTGCTCAGATGGGTCTGCCCCAGCCACAACCTGGCAACGTGCCCTGTGCTGAAGGTGGCCTTGGGTGCAGTGCAGCCATCTCTGCAACCTCTCCGTTAAGGCTTTGGGTTGTTTGTTGGTTTCTGTTTTTCCCAGGTTCATGCTTGTGGCCTCTTTCAGACCCTTTAACTTTACACCCCCTCCTTTTCTTACCTATTTTAGCTCAGCTGTGGAAAGCACAGGAAAGAGGTGATGCTTTAGACAGCCCCACAGAACTTGTTCCTGGTGCAAGGATCTCCAGAAGATCAGGGTGAGGGACCTGGACCCTTGTGAAAGGAATAAGGGAGTGTCTTTACAAACAAACTGATGGTAAGAAAAGACCTATATTGAGAGATAGAAGAAACAATGGGAAGGATTTCCATAGGAATTCCACTGATTGACTCGTCCAAGACTGTAGTAATAAACTACAGGGACAGAGACATAAGAAAAAGAGGAAAGGGGGGATTTGTATTAAGGGCGTCTGCATTAAGGGTGATGCAGGTGTCTGCATTAGGCATTCCGGGAAGTCTGTACCTCTTGAGTTCTTCAGCCAATGGGGAAAAGAGAGAGGGAAATGAGGACAGGAAATTAGGATAAAAAGGAGGCTGCATCCTCTAGCAATTCAAGAGACCCCATGGGAAATGCCCATGACCTCTCCCTTTATTAAAGAATAAAGTTACAGGAGTCCTCTGTCTCCTTTTTGGACATAAACCTCGGGTGTTTGTGGATTCATTTTCATGATGCTGCACAGAAGGGGTGGTTTGATATGGAGGCAGAGTGGGACAGAAGGACTGTGTTTGTGCTGTTGAAGGCCGCATTGGCCGCTAACAACCTCTCTGATCGCCCCCAAGATCCATGTTTTGACTTCATGGCATACACCCCCAGAGAGCCCAGGCAGCAGACTGAGGGGTCTCTCTGGAGTGGCAGAGGGACTGAACAGCAGTTTTTGGCTTTTTTCCCATGTGGAAGCAGAGAAAGGGGAGGAGCAGCCTGGCCATCCCTTTGTACCTCTCTCCCTGCTCAGGGCTGTGTGTGCCATCGGGAGCACCCATTTGGGTCCCAGCCCAGTTGAATCCCAGCTGGATTTCATGATCCAGGTGGCTGGGGTGGAACAGCACACCTTGGTGCTGCCCCAGGGCAGAGCTATGCATCACAGCCCCTGCGTGTCCCTGCTGCCTTCTCCCCTCTCTCCTGGGCAAATGTGCTCAAGGCTTCTGCAGAATGCAGTGCTCATTTCTGTAACCCTCCATGTTGTCTCTCAGCTGAGGGAGCACTATTTTAAGATGTGAAACATATCAGTAAGTGAAAAAAAAAAAAAAAAAAAAAAGAGAACATTTAAATGCCTTCAAACTCTGCAAATCCTTGGGCATGTTGGATGGGAAGAGATTCTTCAACTGAACTTCTCTGCGTGATTCCTCCAGGATGTTTCACCTCCACTGCTCCCCGTGCCCAGGTGTGGGGGGTGAGATTGCGCAGGGCAGAAGGAACCACAGAAATACCTCTCTGGTCTGTTCTCCATGGAAAAAAAATCCTTTCAAAAGGGTCTTCTCATAAGGCATTCACTGCTGTGGAAAAGTAGAGTCATTTTGGGAAAGAAGTGCACACCAATTACGTGGGTAAAAGAAATGCACACAAACTAAAATTCCTTAGGGGTGTCTCCCTCCACTCTTTCCCAGATACAAATAACTGTAAAAAAATAAAATAATGGAATTTATGAGTCTGAGTTATTTATCAAACACCAACCTTTGCAGCCCATTCTATCTCTGCAAATTATGTGAGAGACCCACTGCCAATCCTGAGATGGGTAAATGGGTTCTTTTAACTCTATTTCTTCTCTTTTTTTCCCTTCTAGTGCTCTCTGAAACAGGTTTCCTTTCCCCTGGTTTATTAGATTTGTCTGAATTTGGCTTTGTGATATTTTAAAGTGATGAAGACCCCTCCTGGCTAGTTTTGCAGGCTGATGGACTGTGCAGCTCACTGCTGTTGTCCATGAAATATTATTTGATGCCCTGTGAGAAGAGGAGGAGGTTATTGGCAGACCAGGACACAACTGGAACAGTGTCCCATAGAAGTGTGTGGAAATGGACCCATTTTATTCCTCTGGATTACATTTGAAACATCTTTACTGAATGTGACAGGTCAGAAAATGAAATATTCATTCTGCAGGAAACTTTTACAATTTTATTTTCAAACAAGCACTAGGAGTCAAAATTAAATACCAAGTGAAGTTGGGGATTTTTTTTGTTCCTGAAACAGTGAAATGGCTTGATTGAAATGCCTCGTAATGGTAATTTAGAACATTTTGTTCTTATTTCTGCTTGTCACAATGGTAGCTAAAATTATTCTATTGAAACAAAATGATTGAATCTATCGCAGTGAAATGTAATTTCCGGTGAAAGCACTGATGGAATTTGATACCTTCCTGCAGCATTTCCCAATTTTGTCAAAAAAGCACTTATTGTTGTAAAACTTGATCAAGCAGCCCTTTTGGACTTGTTATTCCACAATATCTGTGATATTTTGTGTAAATACTTTGCCAGTGGACAAAAGGCAGATTTGGATGTCTCATTTTTAGATAACCAACACAGAGAAAGGAATCACGGAGATTTAGGTCTCTGTTCCATCTAATTTTCTGCTCAGGTGACCTAAAAATTTAATCTCAGAGTTCCCTTTGTCCCTTCAAGTATCTGTCTTAACATGGGCATGAAGGCTAGGCCACGATGACAGGAAAACCCTTCAAAGCTTTGGGAAGATCATCTTCCTTCTGACGTGGAGTGTCTGCAGCACCAGGCAGGCACCAGACCTGAGAAGATTTTCTCTGTCCTGATTCACCCCAAGCGGGCCCAGAGACACTTCAGAGACACTGTCAGAGCAGTAGGGATTTGCTTAATTCGGCGCCGGATGTGGGGGATTCACTCCTCCAAACACACACACCCCGGCACTGCCAACTCACAATATTATGGGTAACATTCAGGAATATTCATCACATTCCCTGGGACAGGAGTGGTTGTACAAATAATTTCTCGGAAATCATTAATATCATTAGCATGTGTGCCACGCATGCGCTCTGTGTCCTGGTGGTTCTTGGGGGTCTGCTCGTGATGAAGATCTGGAGTCTTCATCACAGTGCACTTTTCACCTTTCTCTCTGGAGCATGGGCAGTCCTTGGTGGGTGATCCAGCAGGTTCTGTGCTGGCCTTACACAGACTCTTGTCCCTCTTATCTTGACAAGATTAAGGGAATCCCGTTTTCCTAGGTTTTAGAATTCACATATTCTGTTTCTCAAGTTAACTTGAGTTACCTATTGATCACCCCTTTCTCAGTCCATCCCACCTGGTCTGGTAGCCATGTCTGCTAAACTCAACAGGTTTTGGCAGTCCCTCAGAGTCTGCCTTGCACAGATGCCTCCAGTCCCACTCTGCAGTGTGCTCCTTTTTCCCTGCTGGAGGCTGTGGCTTTATTTATTTCTCATGGAACTGAGCTCAGAGGGCTGGAACAGCCAGACAGGGTCTGTGTAGGGGTGGAGGAGGTGAGAGCTATTCGCTGCTGTTCCACAAAGTGCTTCTCTTGCTGGTTAACCTCCTTCTCATCCATGCTTTTCAAAGACCAATCAATCCTTTGAACCTCCTGGGAACTATAAATGTCGAGTTTTTGTCTCAGGTGGGCAGAGGGGCACTGTGAATGCTCACGGGGGCTCTTGGAGAGGAAGATCCTTCCCACAGGGAGCCGTTCGCCCGCCTTTGCAAGTGCGACAGCTTTTTGACACTAATACTCCTATTACCTCTAACATCTCAGCTTTGCTAGGCAGGAGCATAAAGCCCACAATATTAGCATCCAAGATACGAGTCTATTAATAGCTGCTCACCAGTTCTTAATTAGATTGGCACGTATTGAAGGCATGTAGCTGAATTAAACTAGACTGAATGCAGAGCTACTAGCAGAATTTCCAGACTTTTAACCAGATTTTCCATTGTCTTTATAAGCACGGTGAAATTTTCCTTAGGATGCTGCCTTGACAAAACACAGGGCACCTATAGAGAGATAATAAATAACCTGTACGTGTTCCCCCCTCCACCCCACTCCCTTCTGCATGATTGAATTTTTCAGCACCTAATAACAGTTTCTGCCAGCACAGCATCATTTCTAAATCTCAACACACAGGGAAAAAAGTAAGTTTAGACAATATTGAAGTGGAGCAACTAAAAGTTGGAATTGAAGTCTTGGCACTGAGTACAAAGTCTGAAATTTATTCTACTCTGAAACATCCCAGGCTCCATTTCAGACAAGCCTATTGTGGATATCTTAATTCGATGTCTGAGGACTTCATGACTTCATTCAGGGCTTTTAAAAAGTCTATTAAATGTTCCAATTGCTTTCTCTGAATTCACAATTGTCCTCTGTGACTGACTGGTTTTTTGTTATTGGGTTTGTTTTGGGTTTTTTTTACCTCCAGCCTCAATAATTCCAACCTGTTAAGTGCTGACTGATTTTTTTTCAATGTAAAGAGCACTAAAATTTCAGCCAGGTGCTGTAGCTAACTGGTTCAGGCTATGAAAATTCATAGGATTTCCAAAAGACCTGGCTTGTTCCCACTCATGATGCAGCTGTGCCAACCAGTTTTAACATTTTTGACAGACGTGCAGTGATTGGTGAAGGCAGGGGAGGGACAGTAATGTATCACCAGAGTATAGGATCAGTCAGCTATAGCAACAACAATGAAAACCAGCAACGCTGCCTCCAAACTGAAATAGAAAGTAATGTCTTCAAAAGTAGACACTCACTCCTCCAGTGGGAGTCTCTTGCCCAGGTTGTCATGCACCCATGTTTTATGTACCCTATAGGGATATTGTAATGTAACCTCCACAGACATCAAGTATTTGTGCTTTTATAACACTTAATGTTATGCAAACTGTCTGCCAGACCATGCCTCAGAAATGCCTGTATGGCCCCTAACTCTGTTTGTGTCAAAGGAGTGTTTTTGCTTTTGTTACACAAGCCAGTAGTTAAATTCACCTAAATGTGTCAAGTCAGAAATGCTAGGGTGAGTTTTCTGCAAGACCTTCTGATCTCTTCAAGAGGTGCCACAGCAAGTTGGAGAGGGAGGTTAGCATGGAGGTTTGATGCATCATCTACGTTAATGGGAAAGGAAGAGAATAATAAAATGAAATGACTCAATGAATTTACTGATGGATTTAAACACTGTGATCAGAAATTGAAAGTGCTGGAAGTGAAAATTCAGGAAATGAGAAAAAGCATGAAAAGAAAATTTGTCATTTGACCATAGGTATTAACTTTGGGAGGGGCTGGCTAGGGGAGGCAAGACAAGCATTCTAATGATAGATCATCAGATCCCTCAGGAGAAGTTCGTCTCATACACAACCTCTTCACTCAAGTCTGGAGTGAAAAGTGTTTTAATTCCTGTCATTTATCCTTAATAATGCAGCCTTCCAGTACCTGAAGTCAGCCTGCAAGGAAGATGGAGAGGGACTTGTTACAAGAGTATGTCAGGACAAGGGGGAAAGGCTTTGAACAGAGAGGGGATTTAGATGAGATATTAAGAAAATATTTTTTACTGTGAGGGTGCTGAGGCCCTGGTCCGCACTGCCCAGAGAAGCTGTGGCTGCCCCATCCGTGGGAGTCTTCCAGACCAGGCTGGACAAGGCTTGGATCAACCTGGGATAGTGGAAAGTGTCCCTGCCCACGGCAGGGGATTTGGAATAGGTGATCTTTAAGGTTCCTTCCAACCCAAACCATTCTGTGATTCCATGTTTCTCTGTTATTCTGTGCTGTATTCTATTCTATGTTTATGTTTCTCTGACAATTCAGATAGGTGAGCTCCACAGTGCTGGGCAGAGGAGGGTTGGCTGTCCTTGCGCAGATGGCAAACATAAGGGAGAGGCATGGCTTGTGCTGTTCTGAAACCAGGGAGCAGATCTTCTGTTTGTGTCTCTAACCATTAGGAACTGATGTTTTCTTTCACTGTTTGTGTCTTGGGAGATTGCAAATGAAAACACTAAGAAAATAATACCACGAGAAATTTACATGTTGCTATTATATGGAATTACACAATGAGTCTTTTCAGAGAGCAAAGCTGATCATAATTAAACAAGCATTATAAAGACATTCCATGGCTTTTGGGCTCTCCGTTGTTTTAGTGTCTGTCTGGGTTAATTGACCATATGAGAGAATTGGCCTCCAATTTTTACTGTTTTAATCAAGATTGAGAACTATGCAGTAATGCTCCATCTTTTCCTGAGTCTGTAATGTTTGAAATACAGAGTTTTACTCTGGAATGGACAGCTGCATGCTGGTGGAGATTGAGCAATTTAATTTTAAAATCTGCACATTTTCAGTTGGTCTGTGCTATCTTTTGAACAAGAAGATACAAAACCAGGAGCTTTGATCTAGTTGTTACGTTGTTACTCATGCACTGGTTCATGTCCTGATGAAAAGAAAATAGCTGGGCTTGACTGCCCACTCAGACTACCTCTGTGGACAGCTAACAAATGCTCCTTCTGCATCTTTTATTCAAAATCACAGATGTGCAATGGTGGAAAAGTGCTTTATTGGCGGGGGGGGAGGGAAGGGCATCTATGCTTCTATTGTAAGAATAGAATTTTTTCAGAAATGGTGTATTTGTCGAATAGGACTCTTTCTGCTTGGCAACATTTTGGTGGCCTTTGAAAAGAATCTAAATATTCATCATAGAAAACATATCAAGGTCCTTGGTTTGGTTGGACCTCAACCACTTGTTGTGATAGGACATTTGTACTGAGGTAGTGAGCAGATCCAGGAATGTACGAAACAGTGAGATGTGTGTTCATTCTGACTGTTGACTTTGCAGACCAAATTAATTGGTGCCTGTTTAAAGTAGGCTTATTTTAAGAAAGGTTTTGTATTACACTACACAGACACTAAAACTCCTGGATGTAGAGCATGATGCTTTAGTCACTAAGCTTTAAGATCTTTAGATCCTGGGAATCCATAGCCCAGCACTGGGATACACTGAGGGAAATTAGGGCTTTGCTGGAGGAAACCACACGGTGCTGAGGCCATCATGGATTTTACCCTTGTGGCAAAATAAAAACTTCTGCAGATGTTACTTCACAAGCAACAAGCTCACCCCAACACACAGAGGTAGGAGTCTGCTGGTGAGGGGTGCTGAAGTTTCTTAATTTCTTTTCTCCTGGCCTTTGATTAACAGACTGTCAAGGCAGGTCTTCGCCTGCAGTGCCCTGCAGCTCTGGCAGGTAAAAGCAAGACAAATGCTGCTTTGATTGAACCTGACTGGGGCAGTGCAGTCAGTGGGGACCCCAAGGGCAGAACGAATGTGTCATTGTCACTGGAGTTGCTCAGAGCACGAGCACTTCAATCCATCAGGGTGGTAGCCCATATCTAAAGGCAGCAGAAGGCCAAGCAGTGCCTTGCTACAGGATATTCCCAAAGACTGGGGCTCAAATACTGTATTTCTTGCTCACTCTGTGACTGGCAATCCTTGAAAATATGTGAGATTTTTCACCTAGTGTGAGGCAAACAAGCTCCTTGCTGACCACAGGACCAGATGGTTGCAATGATTTCTGGAGTGCTTTGCAGCTTTTCAGCTTGAGTCAAAATTTTGTGTCTTTTTTTCAAGGAACAAATGACGGGCTGTGGTCAAACTGGACTGTCTGCTCACAGGGCACAGGCTGCACACGCTGCTGTGACTCTTTTCAGTTATATTATTTGGTTTTTCCTTTCCACAGAGCTCGGCACTGCAGATCAGAAAGGCAGAGGCTGGGAAAAGAGCCCAGCTGGACACAACTGCTGGTGAGAACAGCACAAGTGAAAGGACAAGGCAAAATGGCCTTCAGTTGTGCCCAGGTGAGGTACAGATTAGATACAAGAAAAAAAAAAAATCACTGGAAGAGTGGTTAGGAAGTGGAATAAGTTGCCCAGGGGAGTGGGGAAGTCACCGTCTCTGGAAGTGTTCAAGGTTAGTCCAGCTGTGGCTCTGGGGGATGTGGTTTAGGGGTGATTAGGCTGGACTAGATAATCTTGAAAGTCTCTTCCAACCTTGATGGCTCTGTGATTCTGTGAATATTCATATTCTGGAGTGTCACTAGACCCACACACTGCCCTTGTGGGTGCCACATCTTCCAAAGATGAAACAGAAGCCAATAAAAATGATTAGAATAGAAATCCACCACGCTCACTGCTGTGTCTCTTAGGGAAAAACAAGCAAGGTATTTTTCCATGCAATTGTTATTTTCAGAGACTGAAACTGAATTGCCTGTAAAGTATGTTATATAAACTGGCACTGTAACATTAGCCATTGCTCTAGAGAATCTGCAAGGTGGGAGGTGGTAATCAGGATGAGTGGCAAATAAAATCCTCATAAAAGACTGTGGCTCCTAAAAGACTGGCCTTTTCAACTACATGGTTAAAATGCTGCTTGAAAGTGCTCTTGTACTAAAGGAAACCTCATGTTGCTGGCATAGCCTGAAGCAACCAATATCTGGATATTTTTAGCAAAATTTTGGCCCTCCTCCTCCTTTTTCAAGCATTGGGGTTCGTGACACTGTCAGAATAGAATGATTGCAGGAAAGAATTCAGGTTTTAGGTAGGTTCAGGTGATATTCTACAATTGATAGATTCATGTATAACTGTAGTACAATCTCAGCAGCCTGGTAATGTTTCATCTTATTTCATGTTATTATGGAGGTTTTGCATTAAATGAAATATAAAAACACAGGCTTGGAAGAGGGACCCCAAGGCTCTGAATTCAGTCCTTTTCAAGAGCAGGACGCCAAGCGGGACTCTAAAGAAGTTCCCAGGCTTATCCTCACACCAAGAATCACTGAAATCATGTCCCATTTGGGCCTGTAGTACACAAGAAAATGCCTTAAGTGTGTGACAGAAAGAGAACAGAAGACATTGAGGGAATCACCAATGTCTTTACACTCCCATAATACCAAAGAACTCAATAAACAGATTTTCCTTGAGACTATGGAAGAGAGAAAAGGCACATGAAAGGGGCAAGCCAGAAACACCTTAAAATTCCTGCTTATCTTACCTAGAGGGAAAATTCCCTCCTAGCCCCAAACCTAGTGTTGGAGTGCGAGCCTTGCACACTTCAGAGAACACAACGTCATTGAGAGCCCCCGAGAAGTGGCCTCTCCCTCATGTTGAAATTTGAATCCTCTTTGTTGTCCAGAGAAAGCAGAAAAAAAAATCAACCAGCCCGAAATTAAATTTTGCGGCAAGATAAGAGAGAAATGTGAAATTCTTGCTGCCTGCTGCATGTACCAGCAGCAGCCCTGAAGTCTGAGGCTCCTATCATGTGGCTAAAAGAAGAAGTCACTGGTTACTGTCTCTCCTTACAAACCTGCCTGGGTGTATAACAGATCACACAAAATGCTTTATTCTCAGGGAAAATCTAGGATGATGAAAATAGAGCATGAGGTGGTGTCTTAGAGGGGGCGTAAGGCAGAGACATTCTGGTCAGTATTTCCACAGTGACTCTGCAAATCATTGCTAGTTTTGCTCCCTAAGACAATCAGGTAATTGTCTTAATTGCTTTTAATTTTGCCAAGATCTTGACTCCCTCAGTGCATCTGTAATTATGTAGTTGTTCTGCTGCCTGACTGATATTATCTGTTTTTTCTAGGCTGCTTTGTGCTTTCTTTCTTTAACAGGAATTAGTTTAGGTCTTTTTTTTTTCCTTTTTCTGCATTTCCAAAAAAAATCTCTGCAGGACCTATTCTTTTTGAAATCAATTAGTAAGATATTGGTGATGGTCAACTAGAGCTTCTGGAAAAAAAACCTCAGATGGAGTGAAAAGCTTCGAGTAACTGCTTAGAGCTGGATTTTATCCCACCATAGGGTTTTAAACATACATTGGCAACTTCAGCCAACAAATGCTGTAAAAGTCTAGTCAGAGTCCCTGGGGAGGATGTCTCTCTTTATCTGCACTGCAAGAAGTGTTTCTTCTCTGTCTCTCATAAACAAAAGCGTGAGGTTAATGTGGAAAACAGCACTGCAGCATGGACACAGAATTTCACTTTCACACCAGAGCAATAAAACTGCAACAGGGCTTCTCCTTGAGCCAGGTTCTCCCACTCCTCCAGCAGCCACTCCGCAGGGAATGGCTCTGTTTTCTCACTGCTGTCATATTTTCACCTCTTTGGCTGTAAGGTCTCTACAAAGCACCTGCTGTTTTAGCAGCTTCAGGCACACCAGGGGCTGCATCTGCCCAGGTGGCCCTTGGATTTGGGCATAGGCACCAACAATTCTCACTTTCTTCTGGTCTTCCCATCTGTAATAAACTTTTAAGCCGTTTTTGGTGGGCAGCTGTGGTTAAGTGGTTTGGTTTGGGTGTCTGAGGTCACAAAAGTTTCCTTCAGGTAAGGTGTGTTTTGGGGCATGTGGGGCACGAAGGGATCCAAGGGCATTACGTAGAACGAAGGAATTTGGCAGAGCCTGTGTCTCCAGTGTTTCAGTTCTTCCTGTGGCCTCTCCACAGCCCCACAGGAGATTTCTCAGGGAGATTCCTTAACACCTCTGCCCTTGTTTCCCCCCAGGAGCCCCTGCTGCTGAGCCCTGGGAAGATAACATCGCTTCTGCCACCTTTGCCTGCAGGAATGGAGTAAAAATGGGGACAGATCATCCCATTTGTGTAGCCTCAGCTCTTCTCATGTCAGACACTGGCGTTCAGGACTATCTTTTCTGCCACCCCCTCACCAGAAGAGTTGTGCAGTTATTTATTTTATTTATCAGAGTAAACCAGCTCCCCACTAAAGAGGCTTTTCCTCTGACCTCCAGCCCAGGGGAACCTGGATTGCCTTCTGGAGGAGTCTTCAGCCGAGGGGACAGCCCAGGGTACCCTCCCTTTTGGATGGCCCCAGGTGTGTGAGTGGCTGCAGGGCATGGCCCAAAGAGATGCAGTGCATGGTGACCTTTACACACACTGATTTAAAAAATTCAATAGCTAAGCCTTATTCCTGGGATTTTTTTTTTTTTTTTCCTTCCAGTCTGGGATTAATCCCTGTTAAAATAGCCTGCTTGTTTTAAAATGAAAAAATACATCTGCTGGTGTCACCTTATAGAAATTGCTTTGGAAAAAAACCTGGATTCAATTTGGAGGCCTCTGGCCGAATTCATCAGTGTCCAGCCCGACTTGTGCCCACCGGCAGAGAGCCAAGGCAAAATGAAGTACCTGTCCTCCTCATTTTGTGCAAGAGGACTCAGAAGGGACTGCTGCTGCACCAGGGACATTCCAGCCACTTTCCTCTGAGGAGATACAGCCTTTCAGTGGTGCTCATCTCCGCTGCCTTTCCTTCTTTCTCCTCTCCCTGTGCCTTGCTGTGAGATCTCACCTCCTCCCACTGTCTCTCTGGTGTCACAGTGCACGCTTGGCACGAGGCTGAGTCTCTAAAAGTGGCTGCAAGGCAGCAGGGTGGCTGCTGGATCAGACATTTGCTTGCAAGGTGCGTCTGTAGAAGGGAAGAGAGCAACTGAATGGTGCAGGAATTGGCCCCATCTCTCTCTCTCACTCAGAGGTGGATTTTCCTTAATGAAAATCCTAGTTCTCCATGCTAAGGCTTTTAAATTAATTTTCCGTTTACATAAGTAATGGATTAAGTCTTAAAAGTGAATGATTTTGCTGAAGAGAGCAAAAAGAACCAGCAGCTAAAGTTTGCAAATCTTGCCAAACTGTTTGGTTACTGGGAGAGGGGTGGCTGGCGAGTGGTTGGAAGAAAAATGAGGGATCAGGCCTCGGAGCTTCCACACCCAACTCTGATTCAGCTGGAAATGCATGAAAAGTTTCTTACCCTCTTTAAGCCTTGGGTTATCATAGTGGTACACAGTGGAACTTGGTTGTCTCCAGGGCATTTAGGAGATTTATGAATATGAGGCTTGAAAAGTACATTGCCATCAGACAATGAGGGATATTTCTGTCTACAGATGCCAAGAAGCATTTGTAGCCTCAGCACTCCTGGTGAAGGCTGAACACAGAAAATGTTTAGAAATAATAATAATAGTAAAAAAGGAAGCTGTTACATTTTCCCAAAGCTGAAAGAAGATATGGTGAAGTTGTTTTTTGAAGACTTTGAACATAGTTTAGGACAGTTTAACCATTGCTAATCTTATGCTTTTAGAATAATTTTTCTGCTGCTGGAGATAAAAAATAATATGTTATTAATTGCTTCTCATATGGCATTTGCAACAGAATCACTGTACACAGAAAAGCAGTGCAAGGTGAAGCGTCAGGCAAATCAAGGTTTCAGCCCCCAGAAGGAGAAATTGAAGAGCAGCACATCTTCCTTCACAAGACAAGCTGCTCCCTCAGCAAGCTGGGAGAAAGGTGTTCAAGTCTAAAAATCTTCAAGTGGAAAATCATCCCTTTAAATGCTAGAATTGTAGGCTCTAATTTTAGGATTTTTAGGTTTAACTGACTGACTGTAGGCATTACAATACTCCATTTTTAGGCACTGCAGGTGTTGTAAGTCTGATCCTCTTCTAACACCCTGTTGCTAGGAAAGGCTGCGTTTGATCCCTTTTCAGGCAGTTCAGATGGCAGCGAACAAAGCCAAGCAGGCTTACAAAGCAGAACTTAGCTGAGAAACATTCCCCAAGCTGAACTTGTGCTCTCTGTCCCTTTTTTGACTCACAGGAGTGGAGAACAAGCCTGGCTGGGGCTGTGATAGAGGAGTGAAGTAGCAAAGAATAGTGTGTGTGGCTTTGATTGCTGCTGGCTGAGCGCTGCAGATGTTGGGGTCTGACTGTGGAGTGGCAGGCTGAAAACTGGGAACAGCTTTTCCTCCAAAGCGAGCAGCAGGATTTACTCACAGTCCTGAAGGCAGGTAGAGGTGTACAGACAAATTCAATGATGTAATGGCCCTGCAGTTTGGGAAGAGAGGGCTGCACATCCTGCTGGAATCAGTGACACAAGGCTCGTGGCAGTGGGGAAATGTCACGGCACAGTCTGTGTGTCTTCCCATCTTTCCTGATTGTTCTTCATTTCTGGAAGACCATCTGAGCTAATTATTACCTTAGATTGGCTTGACTGCCCAGTGAAAATTTGATGCACTATGATGGGAAAAAGCTTAATGAGGGAGCAGGAGATATAGGAGATGCCAGACCTGGCGGTGTGTCCTCAGAAGGGACCGCAGCAGGAAGGTTTTATTTTCAGACACACTCACACAACTGAGTCTGAATCCCTTCATGCTGACCAAGAACTCTCCAGGTCCCACAGGGCTCCTCATAAAGGAAGATTCTCCTGTCCAGGGTCAGACAGGCATCCTGGGAAGCCTGCAGGTAGGATCCGTGCTGCATGGGTTAAATAAGCATGGTGGAGCTTCTACTGACTCTAATAATGTAATCCAGACTTGAAATTCAGAGTTAAGGGAAGCTTTTGACATATTCCTCCTTGTAGGCAGCCACCAGGGACATGGAAATAAAAACACATATGGAAAAATCAGAAATTTCTTGTTGCTTTAGGCTTATTTTAATTTGTCGCTCGGTAGGGAACGTATCAGCCCTTCACTTTGCTGATGTAACTAAAATTATTACTTCTTCAGCTTTGGGGTTTGGGGTTTTTTCCGGTGGCTCTGGAGCTAAGAAACTCAAAAGAATGAATGCACCACTTTCCAGCGAGTTTAGCTACTCTCGCTTGGTTTATAACCAGGACTGCATTTGTGTGCTGCAATTGCAGAACACCTCTGGCTAATTTACACAACACTGAGGTTGCCTTTCCACCAAATCTTCCAGCCTGTTGCCCTCCCACGTGTCCCATCACGTTCAGGACAACCAAGACAGAGCGGCACTGATGGAAAGACCTGGATCAGGGTGACCCTTAGCATGTTGGTGGTGCTCAGGGTCATTCACGACAAAAATTTTGGTGGGAAGCAGAGATTTGGTGGGCTGGTGTCCAAATCACTGATGATAGTTTGGGACCACTTGTCAGCTGGTTTTTCCACCTGTAACATCAGAGAGTCTCAATCCTCAAAGCATCTTTGCAATAGGAATGGGTGACTTGACCTTGATGCAATTCCATTTCACTGCTGATGTTTCATTTTCTGTAATCCTGGAGTGAGAAATGTCCTGTCTGGCTGCTGTGTCCTGCTCATAAAGTCTCCCTGAGAAGCTTCATTCCTAAGGGTCAGGAATGTGAGTCTGGGATCAGAAATCAAACAAATCCTTGGCCTAATCTGGATCTCCAGCTCACTGGAAACCAGGCCCAGACTTGTAAGCTCTCCTGCTGTATCTTCTTGATTTCTAAAGATCAGGGAAATTTTATGTGTGCACTTGTCTGTGTGTTCCTTGCTAAAGTCTTCCTCAAGTGTTCATAAATTTAATATTTGATGTGTTTGAGCATTTCCAGCACACTCACCATGGTTTCTCTTGTCTGAAACAGGATCTTCAAATCCCTCTGCTGCTGCAATGATCTTTTAGAGTAAATGTGGGGTTTGTGTTAATTTGGTGCACTGGGCAAAGGGTGAACAATATCCACACTCCTTTCCTTCCACCAGCAGTGGAAGGAAAGGAGTTTATCTTAATGTGCTCCCTTCCCATGCTGCTGGGGGTCTTCATTTTTGTATCTGGTTATGGATTTGTGCTGTCACTTCAACACACAGATTTTTCTCTTTTTTTTCGCTCCACTAATCTACTGATTTTAGTAGTGCTGGAAATCCATAAGAGAAAATTAATTCAGTTTAATATAGTCAATGTATTTTTTAGAAAACCCTTTGTTGAGTTTGAATGACTAGTAATAGCTCATTTTACCACCACTATCAGATCCCAGCTCTATCATTTTGAGTCAGATATAGAGATCCAAAGGGAAGTTGAAGCCAGTAGCTTATTGGACTATATTCCTGTTGGAGCCCAAGTGTGGTGATAAATTGTTCATAAACTGCATCACAGAATGCTCCTTATTTTGTCTTTGAATTACATCACTGTCTCCCTAATTGGCTTTGATATTGCTGTGCTTATTTTAGGACACTTCCGATGAGTGAAGAATTTTCTTTCTTCCACTTCAGTATAAATGTACTATCTGTAGTTCTGTTGCACTCTGTTCAAATTTTATTCCATTGCTGTGGAGGACATTAAACCAATTTCATTGCATTAGTTTCTGCCTGTCTGATTTCTGCCCTAATTCTGGGGGTATGAAGCAAATCATTAGTCAGAAGTAAACTGAAGAAACATAAAATACATATTAAAATGCTTTCTGAAAAGTAAATGTCAGGTCCATGCAAGTGTTTTGCCCTCAGCTGGTTCATTGGCTGATCTCCCCTGAGCAGTGGTGAAGTTTGTCCTTGCACCAGCCACAGATAAAGCTGAGCTGTCAGCATCTGACATGAGGCCCAGAGAGCCAGGAGAGCAAGGAACCTTCAGGCCACCTCAGAGGACACCGCAGAGATTCAAGGGTTAAGCGGTGCTGGAGAGGCTGCAGCAGGTCTGGGACTTGAGCAGGATTTAGGCTGCCTGGAGGTCACCTGCAGGATCTGATCAAGGAGACAAAAGAAGTGTGTTCCCCATCCATCTCCATCCCTGTCAGGATCAAGTGCCCTCTGTTGGGTCTCGAAAAACGTTCTCTGGAAGTCTCACTGTTTCTGTTTATTTAGGGATGGACACTTCACGTGGCAAAAAGAGGAAATATTCAAAAATTCATGTAGAAAATCCTAAGCAGACATAGTAATGAAACTGTTGCTGCCAAAGAGAGACAGCTGCAGCCAACAGCTCCTTAGAAAGTTGTGGTAAAGTGAGAAAATTCCCTTTGTGTCTGGCTGAAAATGGGGACACTGTGGACTGACCTCATCCTGCTGAGCTCTGCCGACCAACAGAGAGCAAGGAGTCAGGAAATCACTGATCTCCTTAGTTTGTTAAGCATCTCTTCTCTCCCATTGCTTTCATCCCCATTTTCTGTGACTTCTGGAGGGCACGAGGTATGACATTTTAGTGTGTGGTGTCCACTGCCCTCACTCTTCCCTCTTCTGATTCACTGCAGGATTTCACATTTGCTTTATGCCTTTTAAGGCGACCTGAGTTCCTCATATGGGGACCAGCCATATTCTGAGCATGACTTGCTCAGATGTTTTTGAAAGGAGCAGATTTTTGCATGGTTTCTCACTACCTTTACTGTTCTTCCCTGCAGACGTTGCAGCTCATGAAAGGGCTGAAGAGATGATCAGTCAAGTGGTTTTTTTTAGGGACAAATTCATAGCCCACACATGGTCCTGTGGGTATTAAACAAGGCCAAGGAAATCTGAGAAGTATTTGGAGTCCAAGAAGAGGAGCACTGGGAGAGGTGAGGAGCAAAGCAGGTACGAAGCAGATTATCTCCAGAGGGACCAGGAAGAATATGTAATCCTTCTACAAAACAGCAGGGCTGTTATCTTCATAGTGTTTTACTTTAGAGTGGTATCCTGGCTTTCAAACATCCTTTGTAAATTGAATTTGTGGAGATGCGTGCCCTAAGAAGGCTCTCAGGAAAACAAATAGGTGGTTTTCAGTGCTTTCTGCCTTGTAAATACAATCAGCCTGCATTTTCCTTCTGAAAATGTTGCAGAGTTCAATAGTTCAAATGAATCACAGTGACACATTTATTTCAGCCCTGTAAGATGAGTTTGACACAAGGTATTAATTACTGAGATCTGTCTCTGTGTCAAACACATAATCAACATAGAAATCCGATTCTGACTATTGGAAAGGGAAACCACTATTTTCAAACTTCTCCTGAAAACTACCTCCTTTCAGGGGTGATTTCTGCGTGTCATTTCCAGCCTGTGTTTGTCACAGAATGCAGGGATTTATGGTCCAAAATTTTTGTATAAAGAGAGTTTAGTAAGGTTGTACCTCAGCCCAGCACCCAGTGAGGATGGAAGGACTCCCGGCTCACGCAGAGCCATGGTGAGAGCCACAGGCCATTCCAGGGAAGGACAAGGGTGACAGACCCCCCTGCCCTGTCAGGCGTACAGAGCATCACAGCACCCCCTGGCACACCCATTCTTTCCCAGATCTAATACCTGCCTCCTTCACATGTGCAATATGATGGATATTGTGCAGGTCATCTCTCGAGCTACAGAGACGAGAGGCAGTTAGAGGGAACCTGCTTTTGTTAGGCTCAGGATCCTAGGTCTGACGGAGCACTTGAGTTATTTATTTTAGTTTTCCTTTTTGCACTGCCATGTCAATGCAGAGACAGCCAAAAGATCTTTTGGTTAGCCCCTGTTGAGGCATTATCTGCAGCACTGGAGGTCTGTGCTGTGCCATCCCAGGGTGATTAGTGCAGCTCTTGGGTACATCCAGTTCTGAAATTCTAGTGGAGTTTTGCTTGGAGAGGGGGAATTGTGTGGAGCCACACTCAGCTGAGTTTGATCAATGCAGGGAGAGCTCTGGATGGCATTTCCTGCTCTCCATCTCCACTAATTGACTCTATGCATTGATATGAAGTTTTGGCAAGAATTTGATATGAGAAGTTACAAGGTAAATGTCTGCAACTGAGTTGCCGTGTATCCTCAGCCCTGATGAACTGCCTGTGCGCCTTCCTGATGCCTTTGGGTAGAAAGCCAGAATACATCTAGTAAATAAATTGCTTTCCACCACTGCCTTCAAGTCTGCTTCCTTCAAATGAACATGGACATGAAACACAGCTGTGAACCTATGCCACAATTTTTCATTTTAATTTGTGATTTTATCCAACAAATAGTCTTCCCAAGGCTTGCTTCATGACAGTTCAAAGGTGTTCAATAGAACATTAACTATTGCTAGTGCAGTCCCTCAGATTTTTGGCTTGCTGTGAAAGATGCTTGTGGCTGCTTTGCATTCAGAGCTTGCTGTGTGTTGCTTGGGCTCATTCTGCTTCCTCACAAATTCGTATTAAAGTGTGGTCATCTCTCAGAAGGAAGGCTAAGTTAACTTGCTGAAAAAGCAAAGAGCTTTGTCTCCACAGAACGAAATTGCAAGTCTCTTCCAATCTCATTTACGTGGCTGTTATACCAGTCTGGACACCTGATTTACGACACTGCTTGATTTACAGCTCTCTGAGATCAGATTTAGCCCTAAGAGTTTTTTGAGTTAATGCAAGTGGAAACATAGCTGGGGAAAAAAAATGGGAAGGAAAATGCACTGTAATGGTTGTTAATGAGAGGAATAATTATGGGTAACTGCTGATCCAATACACAACATCACTGAGCTGAAATAGTGACATTTGGATTTATAGTGACTGCAGCACCTCTCTTATGGGGAAAGGCTGAGGGAGCTGAAAAACTTGTCAAGCACGCGCCAAGCCCTTTCCTTTTGGGTTGCTAACCTGATGGGAGGAAAGAGAACTCTGTTATACTCTGGTTCTGAAAGTATTTGTTCCAGTAATAGACTGCCTGGGTGACTCTTGTTTCTCATTCTTTATTAAGATCATGGTGGGTTGTCACCTAATCCATAAGGTCAGGAGTGCGAAGTTAAGTAAATAAATACATTTTCACATCTACTTTTAACAAAAAATATCTGCAAATATGCTTTTTCTACGGGAACAGATGGTTCTATCATTTCTGTGTCTGCAGAATGTTCTGTTTGGGTAGGATACGGTCATTATCTCTGTTGTTTTTGTTAAGCTTTTGCTTTCTGTCAGTTTTCACCATTATCACATCTTGGGTTGTGTTGGAACCCAAATCTCTGACTGCAACAAAGTGGCTTCACCCATTATTTTAATGATTTCTTAAAATACTTGCAGTTCTCATTCCAATTTGCAATGAAAAAGCAGAATTTCCTGCACCTAGAAACTGTCATCAGCTCTCATTTTAAAGCAATGGGCCAAGGGACACAATTTAAAGCACAAGATAAATAACTTGCACGCACTGCCTGTGCTGGAAGAAGATTGATTATGTTTGTTTCCTTCTCTCATCTTTGTCTTGTAGACCATCCTGCTTGATGGACTGCCAAGCAAGGGCTGAAATGTGCTTTAGACAGCCTTCAGTGGCATTGCTGTTCTCCTTCCTGACCAGTGGGATTTAACTTGCAATGTTTAGCGCAGAACTGCACACTCCATTTGGTACAACTTCAAGAGCACAATAATTACAGGAATAAATCACCAATATCTGCACGGTGTTTGCGGAAACTGAGATTACAAAGCACTAGAGAGCTGCAAACATTGGCAGCTAGAAGGGATGGTGCTGGAAAGTAGTCTGTCTCTAAAGTTACCTCCCTGAGGAAGGGAGTTAATTATGATAATTATATTCTTATTCTTTCATTTCTTTCAGGACCAGAACTTTGGAAATGGGTCTGAGCAGGGACGTAGCCAGACAAATCTAGAAATTATCCCAAACAGAAGAACTGAGGTATTCAAGACACCACCTTTGAGAGATGAGAGCATGGAGGGCACTTTAGGGTACTTTTCCTACCTCTTTCAAGCATAATTATGTCTTGATCTTTAAAAATACTCCAGCTTCTTGTTCCTATGGAAAGAAAAGGAGTTTTAAATGTCCAGTAAGTGCTTATGTCTGCTATGTAAAGTTCATTTTTATTCTATTTGTCCTCTTGAAGGAGTCACAGCTAGACCAAATTTACAGATTCATTACACAACAAACTTAGTTTAGATTGATTGGAAATCTGCAAGCTTGGCTTTCTTGCAGACACTCCTCACCTTGTCCCAAACACGGCAATACTCAGTATTGGAGCAACTCTTATTTATGGATGGTGCCTCCAAGTTGCAGCTCCACTCAGTGCCACCAAAGGGCTGTCCAGAAGACCTCATGGTGTGTGTACTGACACCCAACTTCGGGGATTTTTGGGCCTGACATGCGTTAAAGAAAGAGAACCTCAGCTACTGAGTAGAGGTAAATTTATGATGGACAGTTATGGACATTACATGTGTGACTTCAATCTCTGAGGGTTTGTGGAAGGTTCTGCATCTCCCTCATGTTTCTTGAAGGAGTTATAGAATCATAAAAACCGAGAATGGTTTGGGTTGGAAGGGACATCAAAAAGCATTCAGTTCCAATCCCCCTGTCTTGGACAAGGACACTTTCCACTATCCCAGGTTGCTCCAAGCCCCATCCAGTCTGGCCCTAAACACTCCCAGGGATGGAGGAGCCACAGATTCTCTGGGCAACCTGTGCCAAAGACTCACATCCCTCACTGTGAAGATTTTTTCCTAATATTTAATCTAAACCTACTCTCTTTCAGTTTTAAGCCATTCCCTTTTGTCCTGTCACTCCGCATCTCTCCTGCAGGCTCTCTTCAGCTACTGGAAGGCTTCTCTTTTCCAGGCTGAACAATCCCAATGCTCTCAGCCTTCCCTCACTGGAGGAATGTTCCATTTCACTCGTCACGGTGGCCTCCTCTGGACTCTGTCCAACAGCTCCACGTCCTTCCTGTGCTGGGATCCCAGAGCTGGGTGCAGCACCCCAGGTGGGCTCTCAGCAGAGGGGCAGAATCCCCCCCCGGCCCTGCTGCCCAGGGGATGCAGCCCAGGATGGGATTTGCTTTCTGGGCTGAAAATGCTCATTGCCAGGTCATGCCCAGGCTCTCTCTCACCCACCAGAGCTCACAGGAGCACCTGCCATGGCTCTTTCTCGTTCTAGCCAAGAACGGCGGATCAGGGCAGGAAGAGTGACGGCTGATAATGCACAACAAACCACAAATGAGATTCCTGTATGGGCTAGGGTAGCCCTCAAGCATAAGGAGTGAATTTCTGCTGTTTTCGGTTGATTACTCCAAATGAGGAGTGTCATTGGCCAGTTCGTGCAGATTTAGACTGTCATGCCAAGGAAAAGGTTGTTACCTGGGTGAAACTGTGTGGTCTCCAAATAAAACATGTCAAAAATGAGAACAAGTGCCCAACATTTATATGAGCGGGCTGGCTATTTTCTTTCTGTGACAAATACCAATGCTGAAAGGCAAACAAGAAGCAGAATCTATTCTGTTCTCCAAAATTTAGGATTACAGAGTTTCCAAACAATTTAAATTTGGAACCGGTCAAATGCTAAAAAGGCATCAAAACCAATATAAAATATTTTATAAATATAGTTCAATATGGCTTATTCATTTTGCTTTGATTAAAGTAAGAACAAATCTCTTGTGACATTTTCAAAAACAAAATGGGACAACCTCAATAAGTCATTTATTTTTTTTTTTTTAATCTAATAATAGTTCGAAAACAGTATCCAGAGAAGCATTTCACTTGCAGTGAAACTGCAGGGAAAATTTCTTCTGGCTAGAATATTTTAACCAGCTCTGGGATCAAAAAAATTCTGGGTTAACTTTTATTTTACAGACAGATCTATTTCTGTGCAGGACCACCCATCTGGTGAATACCAGGGCATAAAACCAGCATATACAAGTCTCAGAAGAAAGACTTCTGTCACAAATAAATCAATGTCCCAGCAGTACATAAATGGAAAGTGGAAGAAGAGAGACCTTAAGGCCCTGATCATGTGAATCTATTAGGATTCAGGTCATGCTGATGTATGAAAAATGTTGTCAGGGAGCAATAATTCACTTTACTTTGGACTAGATAGATTAGGAAATGTGGAATCATGCCTTAGTTTTCAGAGCTGGTGTTTCACGTGCATGGGAAGTGTGAAATTCTCTGTGTCAGTCACAAATGAAGCTGTAGGGGAGGGAAAATCTAAGGCTCAGCCAAAACTTTCGAAGGGACTGACGACGCTGGATTGCTAATGGAACCTTATTTTTCCAAGGTTAATCCAGAAACATCTGTGTCTCTTTGATGCTTCCTCAAAACTGGGCATCAAAAAGTGAGGAACACATCCTAATTCAGTAAATCTTTGTTTTGGGGATTAATTCTAAACTGTTTCTGGAGGAGAAAGTGGGTACCAATACCAAATGTGGGAGTTGGTCTCTTCTCCCAGGCACCAGCGACTGGATGAGAGGCAATGGCCTCAGGCTGTGCCAGGGGAGGCTCAGCTTGAACATCAGGAAAAATTTCTTCATGGAAAGGGCTGTTGAGCATTGGAATGGGCTCTGGTGGAGTCACCATCCCTGCAGGTGTTCAAGAAACAAACGGATGGGGCACCAAGAGCCATGGTTTAGTTGACAAGAGGGTGATCAGCCAAACATTGATGATCTTGGAGGTCTTTTCCAACCTAAATGATTTTATGATCCTGTGATTCTCTTAACAAAAGAAATTGCAGATATGTAAGTAATTTGGTAATTTTTAACAGTGGTTTACAAGAACAGTAAGCAAAATAAATATGACCTTTTTATAGGACCTTTTTTAGCATCTTTAGCATCCCATTTTCAGATACCTTATCTAAAAACCTTTAATTATTGCCCAGAAGTGGACTTCAACAAGATTATTAGCATGTTGTCAAGTGACATTGATGCCTTCAGTATTTCTAATTTTTTTGCTTTTCATGTATCTGTAACTTGCTGTAGTTCTGTGCTTCTACAAAGTGCTAAAATCCTCTGTACCCAGCACCTTTAGCCAAACAAGGCTCTCGGAATACAGATACAAGAACATATTCATTGCCCTAGAGCCCAAAAATATGTAAGCTACTGTGGTATGGGGGGGTCATGCCTGGGATGGTTAACATCATCACCTGAGGGTGCGATTGGAAAATTAAGGGCCAATCTGCTAATGGGACAGAACTTATAAAAGGTGGAAGGGCTAATGACCCAGTGTCCATTTTGGGTGTAGTCGCTGAGGGGGACTTTTGCTTGCCCAAATGTACCTTGAAGGCCTTGAATAAATTTGTGTGCATTTTATGCTCCTAATTTGTCTTGGCCTCTGTTTCAGGTAGCCTCCTTCTAGGCATCAACATCAAGTGGTCATCTGAAGAAATCTTCCCATCGAAGCAGTGGCCTTGGGCTGTTCTGCAGACACCCAAAGGCTGAGACTCACAGAACCACAGATAGAGCTCAGCACTGACCCACAGTACGGCACTAAAAATGAGCATTCATGAATGTGTCCACTCTCTGCATGTACTTTGTGCAGCCCTTTAAAGACCATCCTCTCCCCCACGATTCCACCGAGACAAGTATTTGGAAAAAAAATTTCTTAAAATTACCCAGGATTTCTCTACTTCCTCGGACAGCTGTAGCTGTTGGCATCAGGCAATACATTCCTAAATATATAGAAACAAAGCTTGTTTCAATAAACTTTGTATTGTAACCTTAACAAATCCATGGTCCTGACCATCATTCCAGAAACATCTGAGGACTTTTGTAAAATGCAGGTAGATAATTTTCTGGGGGAATGGATGAAAAACAGGCTTGGGAGATGAGCAGCCCTGAGCAGCCTGCTCTAGGAGACTCTTCTTGAACATGGGTGTGTGGAACTAGGTGGATTCCAAGGATATTTCCAGCCTCATCTATTCCATAAGCTGTGATTCTGTTTGGTTGCAACAATATTGAAATATTTGTTTTGAAAACACTTATGTGTGTTGGTTTGTCATTGGATTTTTTTTTTTCCTCAGTACATCCTTATGCTCATAATGTGGTTTCAATCTGCTAAAGTGTAATTTTTTCTAGTGTAAAAACATTTTCACAAAACTTTCAACTGCTGTAATTCTCAGAGTTGCTGTGTGAAAAGCTTCCACATCCATAAGAAACTACCCAGCTCTGGAGGCAGAGACACCAGTTCTTGTACCATTGCTGTCTACCCCAGTTCTAGATTCCTTCCAAGTCTGATGTATTCCTAACTAGATTCTGTGCATGTTTTTCATGGAATTTTAGGACAAAATCAATGATATAAATTCATCTCAGTTATTCTTCACAGAGGTCATTGCTCTCTCAAAGTCTCAGAGGTCTGGTGACAATTAATTGCAGCAATTTTAAAATTTTCACCTCTAATTTTTACAAGTACTTTAGATTTAATAAACCCAGTAACTAGATTAATGTAATCTCATCCATTTCCCTGGTTTCCCTGGTGATTCTTTGGTGGGATTATGCAGCTTCAACCTTTTTTTTAAATTTGTTAAGGTTGTCTTCCTAAGTATGTAACAGCACAGGAGTGAACAGCATACTGGAAGTGCTGCTAGAAATAGTGAGTTGAGATCACTTATAGCACTTGTTGTATTTGTATTCCTGACTTGCTCATCAGTGACAGGTTTTTCTTCAGCCCTTCAATTAAGACATGTTGAAATAATTTGAGGTACAAGTATTAGACATGAGGCATACCTCTGTCTTTAGATGTTTTTTTGTTGTTGTTTTTTTTTTTTAAAAAAAGCTAGCTTGTCTAGGAAGCAGGAATATTGGCTCATTCTGGCAGCCTTTCTTATGCCACAGCATTAATTTCTACCAAAGATTCCCTGTGCATCTGATAATTTAAAAGAAAAGAGCTCAGAAGTTTCCTGCACCTTTGGAAAAAATAGTGGCAGGGTTTAATGCTCTGTGGTGATGGGATGGCTTCAGACCCATCTGAGAAATGTTTTTCTGTGTTATTAGATATGATCTTCCATGGGAGCTTGCTTCCAGGTCCTGTGAGTGGGACCTGCAAGTGTGAGGGGCAGGAGTCGAGCTCCAGTGCTCAGAGAATCCCAGGACAGAGTCTGTTCCCATCGTGTCAAGGTATCTCCTGGATGCTTCCATCATATAATGATGATTTTGTCCATCAAGGGGAACCTGTTTCCTCCTTTGTAGCACAGAGACAGCAGTGGCAGCTCTCTAGTTCCTCCCTTGTTCCAGATGGCAAAAGCCCTGGGAAACGGGATTGCTTTATTTTTAAAAAATCACCGGAAAAGATAGACCTCAATGCTGTACGTTTGTTAGGTGTATCTCTGAACTGAGCAGGCATTTCCTGAGAAAGCCACTGCCCTCCTCCCTGATTTCTAGTTGTTTAACCAAGCCTTGGTAGGAATGAGAGTCCTGGTATTGGGAAGAGTAATTTTGCTGTGGGGAAGAAGAAGAAATGTCAGGAGGTAGCTGGAAGAGAGTGATAGCAAAGGGTTGCTGTTGAGCAGAACTTCTCTGGCTTTGAATTTTGAACTTCTGGTCAATTTTTGATTTATCTCCTGCTCTTCTCACTCTCTCACAGAGCAATGAAGCAACTTTAAATGCTACTGTAAAAGTAGCAAACTCACCTAGGAAAAGGTTCCCTTTTATAACATGCAAATTCAGGCTATGGGAAGCTGTGGCTCAGTCCCTTTATGTCATTTTTCAGATATCAGTACTTTCATTGCAGCTCATCCCACTTCAGCTACTGAATCCAAACTTTACAAAGGTTCAGCAGTGCTTCCTGTCCCAGTGTTCTCATATTTCCCTGTACAATTCCATTTGTATCAGTCATTGATCAAAATGACTGATATAAATTACACTCAAAATGTCACTTTACCATTTTTACAGTTGCCCTCGTGTGAATTTCCCCTTCCCACTTTGAATTTCTTCCAGACATTTCAGTCTCTTTGAAACTTCTGTTTTTACAGAAGCAGTAGTGCTTTTCCCAACAGGTAAAATTATTTCCATTCCAGGTATTTGCTGAGCAGTTAATAACTATGTCTTCTAAATCAAATGACCTAGCACTTTCTGAAAAGCAATGGAAACTTTTTTATCGCTGGGAATGTGTCAGTATTTTAATTAAATGCAAAATAATACTCATTACATCTAACAGTGCAAGCAGAATAGGCTTACCATTTATTCGAATAAATGAGCAAACAGTCCAAATCCCAAAGCAACAGAATGAAATGGAATTAAGCTGTCTGTGATGGTCTCCCCCCTAAAATAATCGTTCCTGGTCACTGTATCACAGGTGCTTCCATTTTTCAATTTATTTCTTAATTACATTTTCCCTTCAGAATTTTTTTCTCCTACTTCAAATGCCATAATTCATCTATCTCTTTCCCCTCCTTTCTAAAAGTTACCTTGGACTCAGTCAGAAATGGAAGTGGGGGAGCAAGAGGGAGCAGTGATTGAAATGGAAAATGGCATCACTGTGTTAAGGTCCAAAATAAAAAATGCAAAAGCCTCCAGAAGGTAAAGAATTAAATAAAAAAAGAAAATTAAAAATATGCCATGTATATAAAATGTCAGCAAACTACCCTCTGGTTGAGTCAATTTTGTTCTGCATGTTATTAAAATCCTTCCACAGAGGAGAAGGTTTGCAAAGCCCAGAGGAACCTCACTCTCCAGCATCACAGTCTCAGTGTAGCCCAATCCCACAGCAATGTCCCACCCTTTGCCAGGCTCCTAGGGAATATCTGTGCTGCCAAACGAAAGGCATGGAGCCAGCTTAAGTGCTGGGCATTTATTGTTGATGTTGTTTATCTGCTAAATCACTCTCCAACTCTGTTGTTGGCCTGTCCGACTCACTTCTGGACAAATTCAGGAGAGAAAGGTTGATGTCTGAGCAGCATAGGCGTGAGCCAGCTGGTGCCACCTGTGCTTGGTGTCCGAGGCTGTTTCCTTTAGCAGCACAGACGTGGCCTAGGCAACTTTCTGGAGGAATTGGTGTTCTACACCCAAATAATGCCTGTAGTTCTTTAGGGAGGGAAGTTACTGGTGAGGAATTGAGTTTGAAATCACTACTCGTTCAGAGGCTTCACAAAGAGACACGTCGAGTAGCTTCTGGTTTAAAACAGGGCCTGGACTGTGGGAGGTCCATCCCAGTAGTTAAACAACTACACTGGACTCTTTGAAGGGAGTGGGAGAATTTTCCATGGCTCCAGGGACCCCAGATTTGACCATGGCTGCAGAACAGCTCCAGGGACTGGGGCTGTGAATGGTCTTCTAGAAAAGTGTCCGCAGGGTTTCTCCACATCAAAAATAGCTTCCTGCACATTGCCTGACTGTCCTGGCCAGCTGGAGGAAAGCAGAGTTTTTGAGCAGTCCATCATCACGTGTTACTGCCTTCTCTGTCCTGTTTGCATCCCATGGGCACTCTGCTCTATTGAGATGTATTTTTACTAACAGAATCTGAAAGCCTAATACAGGAGTGACTTCTCTGTCTTTATCAGCAAAAAATGCATGGATAATCTGATATGAAAACTACTAATCCATTAGGACTTGGACATTTCATTAGCATGGAGAGAGGAGCTTTTATTGCCTGCTCAAGCTCATAAACTTGTCTCCAACTGGAAGGAAGTGGCATGTAGTTTGAAATCCTGGAGTTGGGTAGTACATGTGCTCAGCTGCCACGTCAATCTCATTTGCCCCAGGGGGATGCTCGCAGCGCTGTTCCAAGCCCACGCTTTAAGGTCGCATGAGGAGAGGCTGCTCCTTGTCGTGCTGCTCTGCAGCAGCTTTGCCTTTGCAGGCACTGTGCTGGGAGCTGGAGTCTTGCTCGGGAAAGTGCTGCTTGGATTGGGACAGTTTCTAAGCTGATCCGCCCCCAAGAGCATGGAAAGAGAGAAAGGAAAGGAAAAGTAATTTATTGAGAGTCATAGGAGAGAATTTACCGGGGTTTTCCACCTGACAGCATCATTTCCTGCCTTAGAGTGATGATCAGTGTGGAGCTCACTGGAGGAAGCCTTGTGTCCTTCCTTCCCACTGTCACTGCCCTGTCCCAGTCACTCTCTGCTCACAGTCACTTTGGCTCTGTTTCACCCTCACCGGGGCTCTGCCACTCTGTCTTCTCCTTTCCCCTTCTTTGACTCCTTCTGTCACCTAATTCACCTAACTGTGTTTTCCTGATCCACTGCTCCTTCTCTTCCATGGTTCAACCAGGTTTATCCTCCTTCTCCCTTTCCCCAGGCTGGGGAAGGGTTCTTCTGTGTTAGCTCTTCTTCCCAAACTGTGGAGAGCATAGATTGGAGCCTCGAGTGAGGGCACTTCAAAGTGCTCCTGGAGAGGACAGGACATTCAAGGCTGACTCTGCTCCTGGAAAGAAAGTTCAGTCTACTGTTTTCTCCTCTTGAATCTTTTATTTCATCTAATTCTAGGAAGGATTATACATATTCTACTACTGTCACAAATATGGTGTAGGACTACTGCAGGAAGACTTGTGTATAGTGTTGGGTTTTACAGAGGGTTTTCTGTTGTCCCTCGGCTAACCCTAATGTGGAGATTTTATCTTAAGTTTTACCTTTAACTTGTCCTGAGAAATCTGATAGCAGAAATATGCCAATGCAGTACACCTCTGTGACCTGATAAAGCCAAAAACCATCCTGATTCTCAAGTATGTGATCCATAAGGAAAAAGGCAAAATCCTCAGTGTATTTGTCTGACCACTTCAGCTGTTACACAACGGCTCTATGCAAATCCAGGGTTATTTCTCACAGCTGGTGCAGCCTGGCTTAGATAAATACAAAACTTGCTTTAAGGGAATAGCTCTTAATTGGGTTAGGCACAGAGTTTTAATTAGATTTACGCAAATGCATACAATGCATTGCAGAAATCAATAACCTGGAGAGCTTCTTTGGGTTTATTGTTTGAATCAGCAACACCAAGTCAGCTGAATTTAACAGTGTATTTACGCACTCCATCCCTCCAAAAATGGCACTTTTTACGTGACTGAAGTTATGTTTGAAATGTGCTGTGCTGACCCACGTTCATGTCCTCTTTTATCAGTCTGACCACTTGCAGACAGTACCCCACCAGTACAGAGGAAGAAAGCAGGAAGTATTTTAATTAAGGAAGAATTGGAGATTTAAACTAAAAGCTGTGCTATCCAAAAGTTCAGGTGAACAGTAATTCACCTCATCTTGAGGTTTTCAGTTGCTGAAGTTAAAGCATTTACCATCTCTGTAAGTGGTAACAATGGTAAAAAGGGAAGAAAGGTCTTTTAGTTGTGGCTATAACTAAAAGCCTGTGAGCCACACATATCACGTTTCAGAGACAGGGTGTGCTGATTTTCTGTAAAGAACTTGAGGAAAAAATATTTGTTTCATTATTTATTTCAACTGAGAAAGTGAAATTGTTAAAAAATAATTGCTTTATTATTTACTGATAAAGACTTCCTTGCCTCTATTCATCAGCTGTGAGGAAAAAGACAGAAAGAAAATGGTATTATCAGCTAATTCTTAAATGGAACAAGTTTAAGTGCAGTATGAAATGGATTTAAAAGACCCTTAGAGCTCCAAATAGCTATATATTGCATTTCTAAAAGAAAAAAGAAAATAGCAGATTTTCTCTTCTTTTCTGCCTTGTTTCCTACCTCAGTATGGTCTTGTTGACACTGCTGCTTTTCCATACCTTAAAGAGCCTTTCTTCCCTTAGGAAAACTTACATAAAATGAGGATGAGACTTCTAGCAGAGCTTGGTATTGAGCTCACTTACACTCAGTGGAAAACCACCACCATCAAGTGTTTCAAAACCCTTAAACCATCACTTGATACAGGGAAAATTGTCATTTTCCAGGAGCACCATCAAGTGCAGAGTTATGCACTCACAAGGTAAGTGCCAGGTTTAAAGAACTCGTGCAAAGTCCATTTCTGCAAGGCTTTTTTTTAATGGTCTTTAACTGACTGATCACCATCGGATCCTCCTGACTCTTCAGCACCTGAGTGGGCACAGTTCTTGTCTCCTCGCTGGGCAAAGTGTGGTTTCAAGCCTTTTTACTCCTGCTGTGGAGCCCTAGTACATCATCCCTCACCTTCTGGGTTTATCACTGTACTAACATAACCACATTTTGGGGTGTCTGAAGATGTTCAGAGAGTCCTAATGGAAGTTTCAAAAGCACAACTGTTTTTCCCTGGAAATCCCAACTAGATCCTTCTGCTCTTCCATTTATAAGCCTGAGCTCTTCAGCTCTCCACCTCCAATCTGGATTTTGTTCTCTTTTTTCTATCATGTCATTCAATCCTGTCTTATCCCCTTCCCCCAAGTTCAGCCCTAGTCTTGCCTCTTCATTCTTCCTCCATTCTGTTGCTTTGAAGGATCCTCCTCCCAAACTCGTCCCCCTCTTTCTTTTCCCCAATCCCTGCCCCACCAGTGCTTCACGTTTCTCCTCCCCTTCATATTGTCCTTTCTGCTGACTCATTTTCCTGCTGCACAGTGAGGTTCAGCAGTGATGGAAGAGAAATTCCAGCTCCACATTCACCACCCAGGTGCTGCCCCATGGGGCCAGAGCTTCACACCGGCGAGAGCAATCACATGTTGTGCAAATCTTCCAGGGTGAAAACTGCCACCTTCAAAAGTATCAACAGCCAAATTCAGAAAAAAATCCACTAAACAGAGCCTTATAGCTTGGTGGGTTTTCACAGCAGCAGGGAAAGGCAGAGCTGTAACCCCAAAGAGCACACCTGCGCTAAATTCTAGCGTGCTCATGGTTTCCATTGAAACCAAGCAAAGCAAAACAAAACGAAACAGAAAGGCTTGCCAATATTATTTTAAGACAGCAAAGGAAAATATGCTTCCTGTTCTCTTTTATTCTTGTTTCAAAGCCCTGAATTTTATTCTCAACCTTTTTTACCTAAAAAGAAGTGAGAAAAGAAACCCCAACCATCATAATTAATAATAATAAAAAAAAGCCCAAGCAACCCTCCCTTATATGAATTCTCATAGATGAACAGTTGCGGTCACCCCTCCTGGCTCTGTCTGCTCCCAACCTCTCCTACACCCCCAAATTTCCTGCCAATGTAGTTGTAGGAAAAGCAGGACAGGCCCTGGCTGTCTGTAAGCCCTGCTCAGCAGTAACAAAAACATCTCTGTATTATCAACCCCATGTTCAGCACAAAACTGAGACACAGCCCCCTATGAGCCACTGTGAAGAAAATTAACTCTACCCCGCCAAAAGCAGCACACCTCAACAACGTTTGATGCCAGCACTCATTTATAACATCATAAAGGTTATGTCTAAATTTGATGAAAGAATGGAAATTGCCATTGTTAATTGCTAACATTTCTGTTCTGTCTTCAGTGTAGATAGAGTGAACAGTAGTGGCATGTCCGTATTCCCACAGGGTAAGAAATGGGCTATCTGAGAGCTAGGAAAACAAGCACTCAATAGAAATAAAATCTTTGAACCAGTTAATTTTTGAGTTTCCATGTTTTCTACTTGCTACAGTTGTTTTTTCCTTCTTATCTTTTTTTTTTCTTTTGTCTTTCATGTTTTGCTATTCACAACAACACTGTAGTTCCAAAAAAATCAGAGTGGACTGATGGTTCCATTGAGACCTGTCTTCATGCAAAATTTCTGCTAGGTGGACTGAAGCATACAAGTAAATATTGCTTTCAAAAAACCAGTATTTATATCTTTACCCCAATTGTAAAGATAACTAACAGTTCTCTGCTTGAGCAAGTTCATCAGGCATGTCCTGAAAATTATCTTGGTTGTCTCCACGGGTTGAGAACTGGTGACCAAAAGATGGTTCTCAGGAAGGAAGATTTAAGGTGCCATCTGTACCCATCTTGTGTAAACCAGGAAAACTGACAGTCACTGAGCTGTGCTGGCCAGACTTAGAACATAACATCTCAATTAGACAGATTTAAATCAAGGGTTCCATAACTAAAACACAAGGAGTCATTTTGACTCTGTAAGGAAGAATCGAACCGCAATTTGGCCACAGATGCATAATTTGCATACATCAAGAAACAGGCAAGTATGCCAATAAAGTATTTAACATGAAAACAACAGCCACTAGAATAAATTAAAAAAAAAATAAATTCTTTCCATACAGCCTTTGAAAGAACATGAAAGAAATTCCCTTGTAGAAATTTGAAAGTATGCCCAGGCAAGATATACATGGAAAGAAATCTAAATTTGAGGGAGGAACAAGCATCTCCTATAAAAATGTTGTGAGAGTTTTTTTGTTTGGTTTTTGGTTGGGTTTGGCTGGGTTTTTTTCAGAATAGAACATTCTTCAATGAATTTTTTAAGACTCAGTTTATGCAGGGAAATGCTAATGTTATTGTGTAGAGGCAGCTGCTGGGTCAACTCAAATTAAGTTTGGACTGCATCCTATAAAGTCTGTCTGAAGGAAGCATATGCATTTTTGGTGCTTGGATTTGAACAGTAGTCTCTGAAATAACTTGGTTCAATATTTGGCAGGCAGGGAACACAGAAGAAAAGCTGAATCTTCAATAAAATTGTCGCTTGTATTCACAAGAGTGATATAGACCAAAGTGAGGTACTTTGAAACTGCACAAAGGACCAAACAGGAAGACGGAGCAAAAGGCACACAAAACCACAAGAAAAGATAAATAAGGGTCAATTTTGTGGCAGAACTGACAGACTGCCTAAATGAAAATGGAAATCAGTTCCTCATGGCAGCTAGGAGCCAACAACAAATGGATGATAAGAACAGGAGACAGCAAAAGAAAGAAGATCCTGGGCTGAGAACTTGAAGAAATGGCACAAGGAAATGGTCCTGGAGAATATTGCTTACCTATTAAACTGGAGAGTTTTGCTTACTTACAGTACATAGGGAGCATACAAAGTGTATCCTGCCATCCTCAAAAATAAAGCTGAGGGGCTGGTGGCCTGGAGCATCACTCTCTTTGTAATTAGCTTTGTGGCAAGAAGAGGATTTTGTGAGGATGCACGAGCCCCCACCTCCTCTGAGCCCTTGCTGATGCACAGAAATGAGGTGACCAGTCCAGCTACCAGTCCAGGGGGAGTGGACTGAGCTGTCCCTCCACCAGCTGGCCCTGGACAGTGATGGTGATAACATACTGAGCACTCCAAAACTTTCAAACTCCTAATATCCCTCTCAAATTTCATTATTTAGCCCTGGCTCACTGCAGCTGGAGCTGTTCCATCTGTACAGTAGGATATTTTCATTACATGTCTCACGGAAATCCATAAGGCAGAATTTTCAAATTGGACAATTGAGACGCTAAATTAATGTAATGGCAATACTTTTCTTGTGAAATGTTGCAGAGAAAGGAGCCTAGATTTCACTGGTTTCTTTTTTACTCATTTTTCTGTGTTAAGAATTTGTATAGAAGGAGTGAGGCTCTCTGCAGTCATCTGGGTCTGAAGGTTACTGCTGGCACTGCTCCAGTCATCCTGCAATACTCCCAGGAGATGTTTTCTGCTAGGTTATCACAACTCCTGACATTGGTCAAATCCTCCTGGAATACTTTCCAGGAGATGTTTTCTTCCATGTTATCCCAGGGCCGTGGCTGTGACCTGGGCCATAGAAGCTATTGGTAACGGTGTGGCTCATGGCACTTCCCGCGAGAGAATGGCCTGAATTGTGCCTGTCAATGGTTGCAAAGCACAAAGAGATCGAAAAAATGGTAGTTAGGGAGTAAAATTACCATATCCTTGGCCACAAGGAGCCACTCTGAGCAATCAGTCTCACCATTTGCACAATGAAATCCATCTTGAGGCAGCAATTTATGTATGAAGATCACAGCTCTTCTTTGAGTTGCTTTGGAAATATGGCCTTGCACAAATTTCAAGCAACATCAATCTTTTAAGTGTCGCACAAAAGAAAATTGAGTTGAGCATGGTTTGAAAGTAAAATCCTTTAATTAATTTGTCCTCTATGTACACATGACATTTTAAAGCAAGAATGAAATGTTAAACTTCAAAGATCCTTGAAACACTATGGTGTGAGATAGCCTGATTTTTTCCTTCTGTTTTCTTCCAAACACAAAATAATTTCAGAATCAACATAACTTCAGTATTGATTCATGCTTTTCTTAACCTGCTGTTAGTTACATTCAGGTAACATTTTTTCAGATAATCTCAAACTTGCCTGAATCTGTTCACAGACAAAACTCGCCACACATCTGGGGCTGGCAGCTCTCCTTAGCAAGGGAAAGAATTTATCCCTGTTTTCCCAAGGTTTGGTGTTATACACTTTAATTATTGCCAGCCATATCAACGAAGCTGTCTGTGCAGTAAGGTACTTGTAAATGTTCAGAAAAGAGATAGAATCCAGCCCTAGCTCATTACCATGGCTATAGTGAAATGGTAATGGTGGAATAAATTGCTTGGTATAATTATGTATGTGCCAGATGTTCTTAATCATTCCACTTCAAGCCTCCTTTGCTAACTGCAATTTTGAGCCTTTTTTGAGTCGAAAGGAATTGGTAAACATGAGTAATTAAAAAGAAATTAAATGGATTTTAGAAGTGAATTACTGCAGTTCCTGCAACACTAATATAATTAGCACCCCTAAAATCAGTCTGAGCTAGAAGATGGGCTTCATATGGCACAGAGGATGTTTCATTTGTGGTTTGCACTAAAAATACAGTCATTGTGTTAGTGTGGTTAAACATCTCAATAGAACTGTGCCAGGCAAGTGAGGAGAAATTTATTCTCTCAGCTGATTTATTAAAATGGAAACAGAAAGCCATATCTCAGTTGGTGTAAATCTCAGTATTTCCACTGACTGTTAGATGGTGAACTTACACCAGCTGAGCCTGTGGCCCATCCTCCATTTGGATTCATGTAAGCAAAGGTCTGTTGGTATCCCTACTCGTAATAAATGATTTTTGGCTCTCTAGCTAGAACTCCTCTTTCAAATGAGGCAAAGTTTCTGTAGTGAAAGCAGAAGATACCTTACTATTAGTTCATCTTTATTTTTTTATTGTGTTGGTATTTTAAATACTTCTATTCTCCACTTTTCAATACTCAGTGGATATGAAGAACAGGACAAACCTGTAAAATAGATTGTCACAAAGAAAACTGATTTCTTGTCCAAAGTTTTCCTCTGAGGCTCAAAGACACCTGTGCTTTGTCAGACCTTTGTGGCATACCATATAAGCTCCATTTATCTGGGAGAATGAAGGTTGCAGCAGCAGAGGAAGAGGGGTAAGTCTGGCATATCTGTTGCAGGAATCACCCTGGAGCTCCATAGTCTGATTTATTGGTCAGATGTGATGTTGTCTGTGTCTTTAAAGTCACCAAGAATGAGCCGAAAATCACCTCCCTGTGCAGCTTGCTCCTAGCATTGTAGCACCCTGCTGATGAAAAGATTTCTTCTGAACCACCAAAATGGCAATTTGAGGGTTTTCGCCTTCTATATTGTCTGCTTCTACTTGATCTGCCTTTGTAAACTTTTTAATTACCTTTCAAGTAGCTGAACTACCCTTCAAACCTCCTGAGCATGCCTTGGCCTCCCCTGTGCTGGCTGAAGCCAGCCCAGCTCCCTCACCATCCCAGCGTGCGCTTCCAGCTGGCGTTGAACCTGTTCTTCACCACAAACCCATCTCCTCTCCAGCAGAACTGCCGCTCGGTGAGGCAGATCCCAGCCTGCACAAGGCAGTGGAGTTGATTCCAGCTGCAGAAGTTTGCACCTCTTTTCATTGAACTCCGTGAGTTTGCTGTTGTCCCTGTCAAATTTCTCAAGATCCCTCCAGGCCAAAGTGAATCATCAAGAGATAAGATTCCTTTTCTGTGTGTTTTGTGCTAAATACAAGGCACCTCTTCAATTTGATACCAAAAAAATTCTTTATTTGCACCTCACTATCCCAAGCTGTAGAGTATTTCCTGCAGACTGGGGCAGATGCAACACTATTTGTGTTGTTAAATACAGATTTATTGGAAGTTAGGGCACACACCTAGCAAAACCACAGATACCTGGGCACTTGAAGTCCCTTGGCTGCTTCCTGCCTCTTGGCTGTGGCCCCAAACAGATGGGGATTTGTCTCTTTTCACCAGGCTGAGAGCTGAAAAGTGGAAAGTTGCTCCAGCCATCCATATGTTTAGAAGTATGGAGAAAATGTGAAGGAAAGTTTATTCTGATGAGATGCTTGTCTGCTTCCTTACAAACACAGTGCGCCAGATCTCCTCCTGTTCCTTAGTTGGCTTTCACTACATTGAAGATACGGAATTATGCCAACTGACAGCAGGGCCTGAGCAACAGCACTTTAATGGTTTTTGCCTTATTTAACTATTAACATTTGTTACAGGATCGTTCATTAGATGAGGCATAAAGTACAAGTATTTTTATTAGGTTTTCATCTCTCCTTTCCCATTAGGGAAAGGTTCCACTTTCAAATTAATGTTAGAAGGACTTTAAAGTCTTAGCTATCCCTAATCTTTATGGTTTCATTCGAGTTCCTAATACATCATTTGGTTTATCCTGTGAGCTGGGAGCTATATATTCAAGGGACTTAGTCCAAAGATACAGTATAAGCAGATAGTTTGGTTAAGCTGATTTTTGCAGTTTGAGTGTGTCTAAAGCCCATCACGCCCGGGATTATATTTATACTTGTGGTTAAAATTGACAGAATTTGAGCATTCTTTGTGTGTTGCAGTGTACAGCTTGGAGAGTAGAAGGCAGCAAGGTTAGTAGTTTATATGTAAAGTGGAGCTTGATGGAGCACGTAGGCAATTTACATTTTCATTCTTTTGTACATCACTCAGGGAGAAAGTAAATATTTTGGCAGCCTAGATCATGTGATAGCGAAACAAGAGACTTCATTAATTCAGATATTTCAGATTCAGCAACAGCAGAAAGGAAAGATTATGACTGCCCAGTTTGAGCTAGCTGGAAAAAACTAAATCAAGACCAAGGTCAGGTACATCACAAATGAAGGAACAGTATAAAATGCATTTAATTTCCTGAGAGCTGTGATAAAATTAAGATAAGAGTCCTGGGAAGAGAGTCTAATACACCACTCAGCCCCATCAAGCTTTACATGTTTGCTAGGTGTGTCATAGCTGATTCGAAAAAATGATTCCTAAAATAAAAAACCTGCAGAATTTTCTATTTCTGTTCTTCTAAGAGTTCTTGTC
The DNA here is from genome assembly GCA_013397895.1 of Origma solitaria. Taxonomy (NCBI): domain Eukaryota; kingdom Metazoa; phylum Chordata; class Aves; order Passeriformes; family Acanthizidae; genus Origma; species Origma solitaria. The sequence goes on along the minus strand of VZRL01002501.1, from coordinate 1,260,367 downwards.
TTTCTGAGTACTGCCATTCACAGAACTGAATGGTATTTTTGTGCAATTCTGCTCAGTGAAAACATTGGAGCTCCTTGTCAGTACAGAGGGACAAAAGCAGCGTTTCATTCCTGCAGCCACAGCTCTGTGAGAAGCTGTGCTGTTCCCCCCATGGGATTGCAGACCCCAGCACTGCAGAGGGCTGATGCCTGCACAATTTGGGTCAGAGTTACAGGGTGCTTATATAGCTTGAGTTACATCAACAAAACCTGAATCATAACATTTCTATATCAATATAACCTGAACCACAGCTTTTTATACCTATATAACCTGGATTATAACTTTTTATACTAATGTAACTTGAATTATAACTTTCTGTACTAATATAACTTGAATGATAACTTTCTATACTAATATAACTTGAATTATAATTTTCTGTACAATGTAATGGCTATTATATGTTTAACAAGTTGCTAAATGCTGAATAGGCAAAAACCTCACCAGGTGGATAGCTTCAAAGGTGGACATGTATAGGACAAATGAGAAATTGGCAGATGTAAAGCTAATTAACCACAGAATACAGAATTTAGACCAGTTAGAACCAGAGAGACCAAGGAACACTGTAACTGAGCATGCTTTGAAGACAAAGGTGAAAAGTCCAGATGCGAAGACGACCTTGGGCCTTCATCAAGAGGAGACCCCCACGACCACCAAATTGGGGAAGCTCAAGAGCAGTGCAAAAGAACTATTTATAACCATGAGATCATGTTATGTAAATTAGTTCCAGCGCATATATGATGATGTTATAGTGACATAGTAACACTAAGTGACATTTTCTGTATAAATAAACCACAGCACTTGACAAGGGTGGGTGACTTACGTGGAGGAATTCCCCTCACCTCCAGCTCTGCAATAAATAAATACTCGCTCTATAGACACCACTCTGTGGAGTTTTATTTCCAGCCTATCTTTTCGGGCACTGGGGCTTGGCTGCCTTTGGCATTTGCCCTTCACAGCACAGACTTGCTCGTGGAGGAAAATGCTGCTCCTCACAAGCCAAGCAAAGCCCTCGGTGAGTCCTGCATCGCTGATGCTGGGAAGCATTTCCTTAAGCTTAATTTATTTAGCAGAGGCCAAAAAGGAGGGAGTAGAGCCAGCTGGGGGAGAAACAGAGGCAGTGGGAACAGCACTGCTGTCTCCTCATCAGTCATTCTAAAACCAGCTTTTGCTTCAGAGGGTGAAAATTTGCCATCTTCCTCTACTTTTTTCCTTCTCTTTTCAGTCCACGTCTTCAATAATTTTATTTTCATGCCCATGGGAATATGTGAGTGCACGTGTGTACATTCATGTGTATAACATACATTTTTATATGGGGGGTCTGTGTACAGACATCATGTTGCTGCTTATCTCTTACAGACTATGGGCTCTGTTCTAAATGGTAAATGTTACATGTGTTCACTTCTGCTTGAAAATCACACCCAACATTCTCTTATTAGACCAGATCTAGACAATGGGGGGAGGAATTTAAACTGCCCCCTAACTCAGACCTATTTTTAATTCCTGACATCACAAGGGTTTGAGGTGTTTTGTGAAAGAGTCTCTCCGTGTTCTGCCCACTTCTTTGTTCCCTTCACTCAGGTAACAAAAAATCCTCTGACCCCATCCAAAGCCCAGAGTAACATCTGTCTCTCCAGCTCGAGTAACAGCAGTCAAGAGCAGGAGCATTAAAAGAACCAGCGATGAAAAGGGAGGATGGCAAAATACCTGCGGGCCACTGAACATTTCCCAGCAATTCAGCAATGGCCAGCTGTGAGTGCTAATTAGAGACATTTCGTCACTGCCCTGCTGTTAAAGGGGGAGGGAAATGGGTCTGTTTAGCTTTGTTGCCTTCGGTTCTGCTCGTAAAGGAGTGACTGCTGCTCCTGGATTTTGCCAAGTGTGCTGCACGTCTGATGCTGAGCCCAGAGCACAGCTCCAGCAGCAGCCGAGAGGGTGCAGCAGGGCAGGAGAGCAAGAGGGGCTCAGCACTGAGCTGAAAATTCACCTGGACCTTGATTAAAAAATCTGTATCACTATGAAATTTAGTTGTGCACTCTCTCTCGTATGCACAGCCATGTCAAAGTCAGATTACATTTGTGTTTAAACAGGAAAGAAATTCAAGGTGTTTCCAGAGCACCAAGTTTAGCATCGCCCCACAGTAACCAGCACGGTGAGCACTGCACAGCCAAAATCCACGAGCCTGTTTCCCTCCAGAGACCCAGGTGGTCCGTGCAGCAGTTCGAGGGCATTTCTTCCTCTGATGTTTGCATGTTATTCTCAAGTGTTGGTGAGCATTCATCTACCTTAAAAACACCTAAATGATGGCTCTGTTGTGTTCATATAGCTGTAGGGTTTAATGGTTTTGCAGCTGTCAGGTGTCAAGATATTTTACATAAAAATAATAATAAAAATACAAAATCATTACTTTCTGTAACCCTCAGCTTAAGCAGGCTTTGTGCTAGATTAAACCCCATCTCTCCTCTGAATATCTCTGTGTCACCTGCTTGTTCCTGGCATGCTTCTCTCCTGATAATCAGTTCTTAGGTCCAATTGTCTGCTACTTCTATGAAACAAACACTTCGCTTCATTTTTTTGGGATTTTCTTGCACAGCATGAAAAGATGTGATTAGATAAAGGAAATGTGAATGGATTGTCGCAGCCCTGCACCAGCAGCTTGTGCTGGCTGGACACCAGCGTTTAAATTGAACACACAGCTGCAAGGCACGGCTCTGAGCAGCCCCAGCAGGGCACAGCACAGGGGCCACAGAGGTGTTTCTGCAGAAAGGGCAATGTGCTGCCCAGCAGCTGTGTCCAGCTGTGCGGGCAGCTGGAGTGGACCATCAATTAGCAGCGGTGTGCAATTGGGCGTGTCAAGGAAGCCACTGGTGATGGAGAACCTCAGACTGGAAAGTGCAATGTAGGCTGAAATTACTTTCTCAGGATCAGATTGGAGACTTCCACTGCTGGGGAGTAATTACCAAGACTCCTCAGTCATCTCTAAGGAGAAATGACACAAATATTGAGTCCTCAGTGGTTTTGTAATAAACAACCCACCAAGCTCATCTTCCTTGGGTGGATCCCCAGGTGGATCCCCAGTCACAAGGGTGAAGAATTTGCTGTTTGTTACAGCAGAGCACAGAAGCACCTGCACCTCTTCGCAATTCCAGAGTAATGCTGAATTTCTTTATAATGCCAGAGTAATGCTGAATTTCTTCATAATGCCAGAGTAATGCTGAATTTCTGCAGAGAGGATCAGCTGGATGTTGTACGCTGCCTGTTTGGAAAGCAGATTTTTATATGTGCCACATGATAAATGACCCCTGGGACTGTCCAGGACCTCGTAGGTGGTTTTACCCTGCCCTGGGAGAAGAGGAGGGGCTGCACCACCCAGCCAGGCTTGCCACGGTGTTCTGGCACCCCGGCAAACAAAAGCAACTCCATTGTGCAAACTGCTTCAAGATGGGTTAGAAACAGGAGCTGGAAATGACAAACCAGGAGCTAATCACGTGAAACGTGCAAGGGGAAGAGATATTCACAAAGCAGCAGTGCTGAGAAAGCCCTACTGAGCACCCTGTTTAAACCCGGATGAGCCCTCAGAGTTAAAAATTGATAATCTGGGTAATAAATGTTCTTGTAGCCCAAAGAGGGAACTGAAACCAGAGGGAGCAGGAGGGCAGTAGCCAGGCTGCTGAGAGCCCTGCTGCACTCTGTGAGCCCTGGGACCAAAAGTTCATCGTTATCTGCTGGTCACAGCGGGATGCTTTGCCAGATCAGAGCCTCCGAGAACAGATGGGATTTATCCATGCAAAAGCGTGCACCTGCCTCTCTGTGAGGCCGAATTTAAAACAAGGGAGGAAGAGATGTTCATATAGCACTGTTCAGCTGGCCTATCTAAATGTTTCATTTTGAGAAAAAGTTTTGCTTATGGAATTCGGGGCCAGGATCATATTCTGCTCCCTTTCTCTTTTTCTTTGGGTGTTCCACAATTTTTTTTTTCTATTGCCCTGGTCCTTCAGGTGCCCAAATGGGCAATACCAAGGTAAATGTGCAGTGCTGGGCTCCAGTTGAGCAGGTCAGGGCTAAAGAGCCCTGGGTGGAGCTGGAACATGGCCTGAAAGAGAAATGGGAGCACAGAGGAGCCTTTTAGGGTGAAACACAGATCAGCAGGTCATCAGGACACCAGCACTGGCAGCAGGTTGGGCTTGGGTAGTGTCCTCTCTGTGACTCCAGTCCAAAGGCTTGGCATCGATTTTTAAAGTATTACAAAGCCCTGAAAGGTCCTTTGCACCTTGCTGCTTATGAGATTTCAATGTAAAATAAAAGGAACATTGTCTAACCCAGATTAAACTTGCTCCTGAGTTATTTTTAGCTTGCCTAAACTCTTTCAACCCCTTTGGTAAAACTCATCAAAATTCATCTCTGCTAAAAGGATGTAACTTCAAAGAAGTCATATGCATTAAATGTCAACATGCTTTACTCATTATAAATTACAGTACCATTAAATCTAACATGAGTTAAATGAGAAAGATTTAATTTCGCTATCTTTAAAATGAAGGCTTTTTAGTATGGGAATAAAATTTTCTTTTAAAATGCTTTTTTAGCGTAAAAGTGGGCACAGAAGCTTTATTTTACATGTTATCATATTTGTTTGCAAAAAGTAAAGCAAAAATGCAACACTCCATTGTTCCGAGGAAGAAGTGGAAATAGTAGCTTACTTCTGCTCGTTTTACAACCCTCCTTTTGGATACACTTCTAATTTAAACTGTGGAAACCGAAAATGTTCCTTTAAAACTGGTTGTCATGGTTATAAAATCCCGAAAGAAATTATGTGCGTCTGCATCTGCTGAGGGAAACATTTATGGCATGATTTAGCAGAGGGGGGGGAAAGCAACCACCCACCACAACCCATTTTCAGACTCGCTTATTACATTACTTGAATTAATTTCTCGCCCTCCCCAAAAAGCCACGGAAAGGATTCTCACACGTTTTTCACTGCGTGAAGTTCATTAGCAAATATCATATGGCGAGGGGTTCATTCTGTCAAGTTCTAGCAGGTTGGGGGCTTTTTGTTTGTTTGTTTTCTTTGGTTGTCTTTGTTTCAAGCAAGCTTATCTAGAAATATAGAGTGTGCTAGACTGTCAGCATACAGTCGCTGTCACAATTGATGTCTTGGATCCCTTCTATTGTTTTTCCTTTCCCTGATACAGTTAGAAAGTCATCTGGCCAGAATGAAAAGCCAAGCTGAATGCTGCAGGTCAAACTGGCCGGAACAAAAGTCTGCATTTCTTCATGGAGCTCAAAAAGATAAAGCAAAGGACAAGAGGAAAAGAAAGATTGAAAAAAAAAAAAAAAAAGGGAAAAGAAAGAATAAAGGGAAAGGAAAGAAAAGTAGGTAAAGAGAAATGGAAAGAGGCATCACCCTACCAAAGGAAAACTGAGAATTTTGGGAAGCCACTACACTTTCATACGCTCCCAGGATGAAGTTTACCAACCTTTTGGAACTGTAGATTTGTTAGAAATGAGTTTATGTTGAGTCAGTCCTCCTCTCTTACAGGGATGCAGAATTCTGCACATGGCTTAGAAACTATGATTTAGCACATTTAATGTCTCACTAAGAAAAGCTGACTGCATAGACAATTAAAAAATTACACTGTGAAAGACTGAGGTAGCACTTTTTAATCTTTAGGGTTGGTGATCTGGTGACTGCAGGAAATCTGTGCTGTTCCTGGGCCTGTACCAGAAAAGTAAATAGCAGATAAGGATGACGAGGGCATTTTAGATAAACAACATACATTTTGTTATTGGATTGTGAGCCACAAATGGGGTTCAAAGGGTCTCCTTCTACCCATTGATCCAGGGCTCTTCCTATTTTAAAAATATTGCTGGAGAAGGAAGTCCCAAGCACGAAGAAGAACCCTTGTGAGAAAGTTTAGAAAATGACAACAGGCTGAGCTGAAAGCCTCTGGATATTCTCAGAGTCTTTGACTTTCTCCCGCCCATGAAATCAGGGATATCATTCTCCACTGTTTTGTTTCTGTGGAAAATTATTTCTAATGAATATTTTCCACACTCCTGATGGAAGCCCTTAATTTATGACATCTGAATGGAAGTATATAAGGAACTGGGGAAGAGGGGGAGCATCAGGGACAGAGTTAGGCTGCATCCATCCAGCTCCCTGCAGCTGTTCCCACTGCTACCTCCTGCCTCACCTGCAGGGCACTGCCAAGCTGTGGCATAGTGCCGCTGAGGTCTTTGAACGTACAACACACACGTATATATATGAAAACAGATAAATATGCCCAAATTCTCCTCCCATGTTGAATAGTGTCTGCTCTGCAGTCTTAGATCTCACACAGCGATGTGCTTTTCTTTCAGTACTGCCTATATCACTGATTTATAATCCTATAAGTAGATTTTGAGACTGATTAATCCCTCATTTCTGTCTGTCCATCTATTTCTCATCTCAATTCTTTTCTTTCCCACGATTTATTTACCTAGTAGGAAATAAATTGGTTCAGTCTATCTCCCTAACCTGTCTTTTCTTAATTCCCTGCTAATTATTAGTAGACTGACTCAGCACCCTGTGGGAGGGTCACCCTCTGCCCTTTGGGTGCCTTTGGGGCAGAAGCCTCTTACCTGCTCCCAGCTGGGATGGATCACACTCTTCTGCTCTCTCCAGGGGCTGATGACAGCCTGCTTCACTGCAATCAGATTAATTTGGAAGTGTGGTACTTTCCTGGAGAAAATGTCGCAGAATTACAGAGCAGAGAGATGGAGGAGGTTTATTAAATTGGTCCGTCCATCTTCCTGCCAGTCAGTTCCTGGCAGGGCACACTCTGGCTCTGCTCCAGCAGCGTTCCCAAAGTGCTGGTGCTGTCCCTGAGGATGTTCACAGCCAGCACCAGCCTGTGTCAGGAGCACTCAGAGCTGCTCCTGCTGCTGCTTCAGCACCCTTCCTCCTCATACATTCCCCACTGAGGACCACAAACTGCTCTTGCTGCAGGAGGTGGTGAGTAGCGCTTGGGAAGGAATCCTCTCCGGGACAGGGCACCTTGGTGCTCCTTGGGAAGGAATCCCCTCTGGGACAGGGCACCTTGGTGCTCCTTGGGAAGGAATCCTCTCCAGGACAGTGCACCCTGCTGCTCCTTGGGAAGGTCACCTCAGTTCCTCTGTCCCATGCTGCCCTGACACTTCAAACATCCCACTCTCTGGCCTGCAGGACCAGCCTGCTCATGCTTGAAAGCAATGATTTATAAACTTCCTGAAGTGCAACCAAGTGAGGAGGAGGTTTTACTCAGACAGACCTGACTAGATGGAAATTATTGATCAGGAGAGGGAGGTGCTCAAGGTGGCCACAGAAATAGCTGACACCAGTGGCTTATGTCTCTCTATCCATTTCTGGGTTGTGCATTACAAATGTTCAGGTGGCTTTCAATACCTGGCTCAGTTTGTGCCCTGAGCAGCTGTTTTATTTCTATGCAGCCGGAGAATTTCCAGCGTTAAAGAACTTGCTCGCTCTATCTTCATTACTTCACTTAATCAGATGTGTAAGATGATCGTTTCAGCCTCATTCTCTGCCAAATAACATGGACTCCCAGAATCACAGAATGCTTTGGGCTGGAAGGCACCTTGAAGACCACCTCCTTCCCCCCCTGCCATGGGCAGGGACAACTTCCACAACACCACGTTGCTCCAAGCCCCATCCAGCCGAGACAGCTCAACATCACTGTGGACAATTAGGAAAAAGCTTCCGCAGGAAAGGTGTCTGTAAAGGGTGCACTGATGTGAGGAAGGAGCTGGACTGAACCAAACCTCTGTCTCTGCCCTGTGCTCCTGCCCTGTGTTGGCTTGTACATGCTGTTTGTACCTGGATCCTAAATCAGGAGCAGTATCAGCCCTGGAGAATAAACCTTCAGCCCAGTGTGTAGGATGCTGCTCCCATAAAGGGAATGAGATATTACCTTGTTTCCCTGACTTCCAGGGCTCGTTTAGGCACAGGTACCGTGCACAGCTAAAGCAATCTGCAAAGCAAAATGGGTGCTCTGTCTCCCCCAGGGCCTCGGCAATTTTGGTGACTGATCCTGCATTTTGGTGAGCATTCGTACACCTTGAAGGGGACAATCCAAGCCCTGTCTGGGGCTGTGGAAGGAGATCTGGAGATCCTCATCCCATGGATAATGACAGGAGCTTCCGGCATGCCCAGGCACAGCTGCAGCACCACACACACCAGCGCTGTCAGCCATAACAACTCAGCTCCTGCAAATAAACCCATTCTTGCTTTGTACCCCATCCTGACAGCTCCCTTTCCAGCAAGGCTCCCAGGGCTGGGATGCACAGCCTTGACACTCTCCCAAATGCCCACTTGGAGGAAGCTGCTGTGCTGATGCTGCCAGCTCCCAGTGTGACAAAAGCCAACCCCAAGGACAAAGGACAAGCAGCAGGAGCAGTCCCTGCCACTGGTTTTATAGCAATGGAAATTATGGCCTGTTCCACTGGCGTTTGCCATGAAGGCCTTAAGCTGTTCTCCCTCTTGTGCTGAGCCCAGGGTCTCCTCACCACAGCTGAGGATGCTGAGAGTAGGCACTCAGTAAGTAAAATAAAAAAATTGTACCTTGGCACAAGCAGTTCCTTAGGGAATGCCACTTGTGACCAAGCTAATGATGCAAGAAGGGAGCCATGTCTTAGAAATGATTTAAATTTCCGAGTGAAACACTTCTGCCTCTATCCCACTGTCCTTAAAAATCTTCATTTTGCATCTGAAGTGTAATTTTTTGAAGAAACGTTACCCATTTGCAGCAAATAAAATGGAACATTTTATGAACAAAAGGTTATAAGAAAATACTTATTATCTACTTAGATAAAGTATTCCCTCTTCATTGCTTGGGAGAGGGAATTAGATGCTACACAAGTTTTATGGATGAGATATCTGTGACCAGCTCAGCTTGATTTATTTCCTATTGTCTTCAGGCTAATGAGGAGGAGGGTCAAGAACTGTTCCTATTGTCCTGTAGAGAAGCTCCATTCTAGCAATAGATTTATGTATCTCCTCCATCCCCAAACCACCTAAAAGTAAGATTATGTTTTGCTCATTAATCTTGACAAATTGTGTTCTGCTTTGGCCAGGAAAACAAGAGCTATCGCTTTTATGATGTTCAAGAAAAGTAAGGACACAAACACTCAAGGTCAATAAAATGCACTTTTTATTCTGTATCAATGAAAATATAGCCACATGTAAATAAAGACGTGTGGAAAAAAAAAATCAACATTGATCCTCCCTGAAGAAGTACAGTTCATTGTGCTAAAACCCATTTTCCTTTGGGTTAGAAACAGTTGTCTGCCAATGCTTTAAAGTGACCCACGTTTTCCTTGTTGTTGAATTTTAGCAAACAGAAAAAGTGCAACAAGAAGCTTGCTACAGATAAACCAATCTCAACCGACCACACACAGCAACGTCCAAAGGCGACAGGAGAGTCACGATCAACAAAAGTGTCCCCACGCATTCCTCCTGGGCAGTCACACCGGTGGCCAAGGGAGCATCCACTCTGTACAAACTGATGTGTGATTTTCAGTACAAAGATGGTCCTTCCTTGATGTAATTCGTGATTGCTTTGCAGCTTTCAGATATGGTAGCAGAGGTGCATTCCTTTCATAGCTGTTCAGTTTCAAATGCTTTATTTTTTTTTAAATTTTTTTTTCTCTAGGTTTTTATAAGCTTCCTGCTGTCAAAATACAGTTCTAAATTGCTTTTGTAGAAATAATCCTGAAAGGCAGAGGCATTTAAAATCCTCCCAAATCCTCGGTATATTAACAACAGCAAAAAAGATAGCTGGGCTGTTCAAAAATATTGTCGGGAACACGAATGTCATTTGCATTGGCTAGTGTACAAAGAGCAGCAAGTAGTAACAAAAGAAACATCACCCGAGCAATAACCCTTTCCCCTAATTTCTTCCTTGCAAAAAAAAGAGTTTTCTCAAAATACTTTTCCTCCCCACAGTCCAGTGTCTGTGAATCTCATACATTCAAAAGCCGCAGTCACTCTGTAGATTGGGTTTTTCCAACATGAGCTTTTAAAAACTTCTCTATGAGGGTTGCACAAATGTGATTATACCAGCTGGTGCTTTTTCAGCTAATGGGACACCTTGAAATTTGAACTCACAAAGTAAGGACCTCAGGGTAAAAAAAAAAAAAAATAAAAAAAAAAATAAAGGAGGATTTAAAGCTCATTATGCTTTGGAAGTCTTGCTAATGTTAGTGGAAAGAGTCCCACAAACCAGGGATTAGTCCCTGTTAGATGCTCAGGGGTGGAGAGAGAGATACCACAGCACAAATGTGGGCTGGGGAGTGCTGGGCTGGAGATACAAGGAAAGGAAAAAAATGCACATTGGCATTTCAGCAGGAAAAAAAAAAATAAATAGAAGGCAGGTTATGCTGAGGTTGGGTCTCAGCACAGCCCCATGGGTACCTTGTGAGGGCAGGCTGGGTTTTTAGGTTCAGCATCTCTGTGCAGGCTTGTACAGCAGCTCCTGCTCAGTTCAGTTTTCAGCTGTCATTTCGGGTGAGGGGGGAAGCCCCAGAAAAAAACCCTAGAAAAACAGTGCAATGTTTTGACTGTAATGAGGTCCCCTGCGATGACAATTCATTAAAAAATCATCTCCCCCTGCCACTAATTGTGAGAATTCTGTGAGCATGCTCCTACCAGGATACCTCACCAGACACCACCGCAAAGCTGAGGGTGCGCAGACATGGGCGAGATCATGCCCACCCCCTGTCCATCTTTCCTCCCAGCAGAAATTCCCTAGATTTCCCTTCATTTAGGGATGACTAGCTGCCTAAATGCGTGGGAACTCATAAGCATATCAAAGGCATGGGGGAGGCAGGGGAGGAATCTTAAAACCCACACGAGCTGCCCCTGTCCTGCCCTGCCCTGCCCTGCTCCAGGTGTGGGCACCAACAGGACTCCAAAGCCCAGCACATCTGCCCACAGCTGGATCAGCAATGCTCAGATGTTGGGCTGCACGGCAAAATTCAGCCTCGCAGCACCTGGTGCTCAACCTCTTGTCTTTGTCATCATCTCTGTGTCTCCGCGGTAGCAATAATAGTTTTATTTTTAACTGTGCTTCTCCCCAGAGAGAGTTTGCACAGCTTATGTACATATCTGGCTTGTGCAAGGATATTCTAAACAGTAATGAATTTTGAGCAGCTACTGTGGATGGAAATTACTGACAGTTCAGACACCAAGAATGTGTCTTTTGGATTCAAATACGTGTTAATTAAAAAGTGCCCTTTCCCTGATCGGTTCAGCTGATTCTTGTGGCAATTCACCTTGCTGTCCCAATCTTCCAACACATCGTCTACATTTCTGCATTCAGTATGCAGCATTTAGTAGGGCATGAAATCTTGGACCCATTTGCATTAGACAAGGGCCTGAAATTAAAATTCTAGTACCCGCAGTTCTTAGTTTTGAGAAAGCTCAGCCCACGCTGGGACTCAGCGTCCTGGTCCCTCTGCGAGAACTGGGTTAGAGAAATTAATGGAAAGATTTCCACTGACCTTAGTAAGAATATTTACACAAGATGCTCGAAGCCTGAAAATATTTACCTCCAAAACAGAGAACACAATTTAGAAGATCTGCTGAGACCACTTTACTGAACCACTCAGTCACTGGCTGGTATTTAAGCAGGACATTAAAAAATCAGCTCTCGCTACAACTCTTATTAGCATATTATTCCTTCTGAACACAAATAGCAAAACAGATCATTATCTCATTAAATCTGCTGATGCAACATCACTTAATCAATCTTCCCATTTCTACAATTTGCTAGCCTAATGATCTAGGCAAGAAAACAAGGGAGGAAAGAAGGAGAGAGAAACAGAAAAGATATAAACAAACAAACAAGGAAGGGAAACATTGCATTTCATTGTGGAAAATATTCTGCTTCATATTATGTAGCTTTCAAAACACAGAAATTAACCCAAGATACACAGCTACACCTGCACATAAAAGCCCAGCCAAGTCTCTATGCATAAGAACAGTCAGTAGGTATGTAAGGTTTATGCAGCATATCATGTCCTAATTCATGTGAGAATGGTTTGCAGTACTAATGGGATTTTGTTACATAAACTGTGCTGATAAGGCATTGGAGCTTTAAACAGCTAGCAAGAGTATTTTTATGGCTGGCATGTTTTCCAGACAAAATATGGTGAATCTTTAGCTCCACTGCAGCTTTGTTGGGGTGTCCCACGCCCCTTACAGGGCCACAGATCTCCTAAAGGGCAAATAATCGACAATCAGTGACAAGTAAGGGGGGGAACAGACCTGCCCTAGGAGAAATGCTGCAGGACCAGCCTTAGGGGCAGCTCGGAGTCACTGTGAAACCAATGGCAGGGGGAGGCTGACACTGAGGTCAGTGAAATAGTGCCAACTATTACATTTGAGAAAACATATATAGTGTGCAAGTTTTCTGGGAAAGCTCATTAGCCATTTCTACACTCCACAGAAACAAGGCACAGCTCCCCTTGTCTGAGTATAGGAATTTCATTGGGACAGCTGAAAGGTACATTTACAGACCTGCTTTGCACTTCAACGCTAATGAGCTTTTCCACTGGTATCAATAAATTGTCCTGCTCACAGATTTAGCATTCCTTTGGCATGCATTGCCAGATAAATCCTTTATTGTCTTTCTGGTAGCTTGCCCAATTCCCACCAGGCAGATTTTAAAAACCCAAATCCTGTCTTATTGCTAGCTACTGCCTCTCCCACCTGATAAATTGAATTTCCCACTTTACAGAACGAGGCATTTGGTGGCCCTCAGCCCTTTCTTTAAATAGAAAAGAGATGTGGCTGGGAATCCACAGACCATCAACAGGAAGAGCTGGGAGGTGCCATTGCATCCTTGCACCCATAATCCTTCTCTGAAAGTCCCATTGCGGGAGGACCCTGCAGAATAAAACCTCTTCTGTGATTGATTTCAGGACAAGGATGTTCACACTGACCTACTGATGACCCCAAAGGGATGAGTTCTGAACATGCACAGAGTGCAATGGGGTTGTTTGTGTTCAAAAGCTGGGTTTAAACTACTAGTTCAGGTGACATTTCAGCTCGGTAATTTTAAGGTAAAACCTGACTGAGCTTGTTTGTAATGCCAGGACTCCTAATTATACCTAAAAAAAAAAAAGAAAAAAAAAGAAAAAAAAAAAGAAGCTGTTGCCAAACAGCATTTGATGATTCGAATGAAGAAGGCAGTAATTAATCCTGCAGGGACAACAGAGGACTAATTAGAAGCAGAGCAGAAATTTTGTTTTCCTTTAGAAAAAAAATGCCTTTTTCTGTGAGAGCTCAGATAAGACACCCAATTTACAAACTGAACTGTGACCTCCAACTAATGGTCCTGGCAGCAGCCATGGATGCAAGTGAATCAGTCAGAAAGCGCTTTTTTTTCTTTTCTTTTTCTAGGAAAACAAAGCGGCGCCAGAGGAAAGAGGTGCAACATCTGAGGAAATTCTTCTGAAACCAAGAAGGTGCCCACACGCCTTGGCACAGGACACATGGAGATGCTGAGCAGAGCCCTAGGTCTGCCTGAGGAAATAGAGAGAACTTCTACTATCACTACATGGCACTGGTTCAAGTTGCTGCTGGGGGTGAAGTTCACCCAAAGTGTAACTGGAGTAGGAAATTGGAGGGAATTGTCATACACATGGCAGAAGCTGCTGTCTCTCTTGAGTTCCCCCTCCTAAACCGGCTCATTAAAACCCACAAATGCCCCAATCCCTGCCATTCTACAGAATACTGTACTGCTCAAGAGTGTACAAAAGGGCCACAAATAAAATAAAACCGAAGGTTTGTTTAATAAAATATAGCGTCCTGAGAATGGCAGAAGGCTTGCCCTGCTACTCCTGCTTAATTTGGAGACTTGTTGCTAAGCCACAGATTTTGAAAGGATTTTGTGAGTAACCCTGTGAGCCATCATAGAGATCGAGGAGGTTACAGAGCCTGGAACAAACAGCTTCTCAGTTAAATCTAACAGGGCCAGGTGTAAACCTTTGGATGTGCCTAGACGAGCAGGGAATAAGGCTGGGAACGGGGCTTGGGCAGAGCCTAGGGATGTGCACAGACCCCATGGATGTGCCCAGACCCTTTTCACCAATGGTGTCCACACCCTGGGAGAGGAGGAGGCTGAATCCAGAGGGATGAGAATCACCTCTAGATCCAGGCACTGATGAGAAACCAACACGTTTCCTACAGCCCTGGGTGTGCATGTCTGCCAGGGCAGCACTGAGAACCAGCTCAAATGCTACTGATATTTTGATGGCATTTTCAGACACTGTCATCACCTCTCACTGGGCTGGGGAAGAGGCTGGAAGAGGGTGTGGGTGCTGTTGATGTATCCATATCAGCCCACTGCTTCCAGAAACTGCACAGTCACTGAGACATTATTCTCAGTGTTTGGCACCAAGTGTGGATTTTAGCTGATGCCCGACGAAAGGCTTAATTTATTTATATGCCATAGTTTTAGAATATGCCAGATTTCTCTGCTGTCTGTTCGAGGAGTATTGGCTCTTGCAGCTATTATCTCGAAAATTGGCAACGTGTTCCTCAGCATGGTATTTAAACTGAAAACCAGCAAAAAAATAGGACATAACTAAGAACTTTCAGATTTTACCTCCTGTTTGTGCTATTAAAATCTACAGAATCACCAGATGATAAAACAACATAACTTGGGACTTTTTGGAAATCACATGGTCCAACCCCCTCTGTTCATAGCAGGGCCAGCTGCAAATACAGAGTCCATATATTGACACTACATAATTTGGATACTATACGCCCCTTTCCAACAGCTTTTTGGAAATCTGGAAGAGCTTTGGCTCTTCTGAAGCCCAGACTTGGGTGTCCTCTAACAGCCTTTCCCCGACCCACAGCTGTCACCCCAGAAGAGGCTGCCAGCCTCATCTTTACACACTACCTGAAGGAAGAGGAACCTGCCAACTTCCAAATAAATAAACTATGGACACCCAAGCAGCCACTCTGCAGGGAGAAGTCAATAGTGCCTTTGGTGGAATGTCATCACCATTTTTGGACACCATCCTTTTAAACCTTCTCCTCCCTCTCCCCTCTCTCCTCCCACTGCTAGCACAGAGCCAGGGCTCTGCTGTGGCTGCCACCACCACCTCTGTGTGCCCTGGAAGCTGTTCCCTACAACATTTCCCTTTGCTGGATTTCCAAGCCTTGGCCTCTAACACAGCTCAGAAGCAAAACTCCTATCATCCTAAATACCCCAGAGCAGCTAAAGACCCCAAATAGGTGGCAGCCTCTCACTGCCCAAAAATTGACTGGTGGTGCCCCTCTGTGCCTTAGCGTTGCCCATCACGACAAAGAGCACCTCAGCTGTTCCACACCTGTGAAAATGAGGGCTCATGGACCATCCTGTCGTGGTATTGGGGTGAAAAGTTAAAAATATGACCACCACAAGGCAAGAACTGAGCATCTGAGTGTATTTATGGAGATCTCATTAACAATTTAGGATGTGAACACTTTGTTTCTGGCTGCATGCTGAGACATTTCAGTGTTCCCCTACTGTTAGTCACAACTATGGAAAAGTGCTTTTGTGCTGGCAAGGTGGTAAGCAGACCCTTTTAGAGACACCTTTTTATACAAACAGGATCAGGCTGGGAGCTTGAATCATGGGTTGGATTAATTTCATTTACCCTCTAGCAGTCTGCAAATCAAGTGTCTAATCAGAAGTTATTACTCTGTAGTAAATGATGAGAGACTGGCACCTCCGGAGCAGGATTTATCCCACCTGTCTCCAACACCTGTCTGAAATGAGCCAGACCTGACTCCCCATTCCAAATGGGTAGGTATACATCCATATAGTGTGTCCATACATCCTCTGCAGACAGGCAGAAATATTCTCTGCTATTGCTCAGTCTGAACTGAATCTGCTCTGAACCACACAACAGAGTCATGCCATTGGAGCAGGGAGGGCTGAGCCCAGCCTAGTACAAAATCCTTTTTATAGGGCTTTTAATTAAGGCTAATTGATGTGTTTGTGGCGGACAGCCAGACACAGAGTTGGTGCACACCAGCAGTCTCAGACTGTGGGCCAAGCAAGCTTGCATCTCCATGAAGGAAATAATGAAGAAAAGCACTTATCTGCTTTGTAGAAAACAGATAAAAAGGTTTGTGAGAATACTGCCCCAGATTCCTGGTTCCACCTGCCATGCACAGGGAGGCTGATGAACGTAACATAATAAATAAATACAATTTATTCAGCATGGCCTGGTCAAGCCCTTTTCGAATGCTTCTGCCATTTGAGTATTCAAAATCAATATGTGCCTTCTTGTCCCACTGTGCACTACAAGGTCAATTTTCTGCCTAACTAAATGCACCCTCAGTAAGGATGATTTTAGTTTGTTTGTCATCTGTTAGATATCACAGAGCTGATCTTTGCACAATATTCTTTATGTCAGTAAGAACATTCACTGCTTTTCTGCCAGGAAAAATGTGGACTTTTTGTCAACTTTAGCTCCATTCAGCACTTTGCTTTAGGAATGTTTTTCATTTGGAAATGCACCTTAGCCTATTAAGCCAAATAAAACACATAGAAATTCTGTTATCCATTCGTACAAAAAAACTAAAGGGCGAATTACAAAAAATATTCCCAGATATGGAAATCTAGATGGATCAAACTTTTCCTCCTACAGCCTAATAAGAGCAACATTAACAAAACTAATTCAAACCCTCTTCTGTAGGAAAATGGTATTTCAACATTTTTTTTTAAAAAAGGTATCACTGACACCACCTTACTAAGGGAAAAAAATATTTATTTTAAGAAACAATCTGTCCAATTCTGACATCCAAAAAGAGAGGCCTGGGTTTCCTAAATGCTCAAAATCCAAGAAAAAAGTGTCAGTTTCTCACAATATATCCCTCTATGTCCTCACTCCCAAATTCTGTATTAAACCTTTGGCTTTTTTAAATTTTTCCTTCCAGTTCAGGACATCTTTTTCCCCAAAAAGCCTCTAAGCTATTTCATGAGCACAACATCTGTTTTCTGACCCATGCAAACAATGACATTTGTGGAACAGTCTCACTTACTTCCAGAGCGACTGCTCTCGGCTTTGCAAAGAGTAAAACATTATTTCTGCAGCTGCCAGTCCTCTGAAACTGTCCTGAGATTCAAAATACAACATAAAGTCCAATAAGATTATCAGATTCAACCCTCAGGTGCAACGGCGTTACTCTCCACGTGGTGGTAAATGAAGACTAAACTCAAATCTAGCAATGAGCCCAACCTTTGGTGCCAGCAGCATCGAGCCCCTACAGCTATGCTACTTCTACAGAACAGGGGAAAGAAAAATGGACAAAGCTTAAGTTTGTCGCTTCCAGAATCAGCTCTGCTTTAACCCCCGTGCCCTGGCAAAGACAGAAAAATGGGAAAAAAAGGATTTACAAATACAAATTCAGAAGAACTGAAACCTCGCTACAACAATTTTTTTTTTCCGGTAATATCCTGAAGTGCTGTTCTATCTTGTATATGCAACATTACACCAAAAAAAAGCTATTAAAAGTACTCTAGTTCATTTGCTTTGGAAAGTGTTTACTTCTCTGTACACATTTTCTGTACACATTTCATTTCTATTCCAAAGTCCGGAAAGATAAAATCCACTGGTGTGCAGGAAAAATGCTTTGAACACACAAAGCACAGGGTAGGTGCTAAGGATGCTGTTCCCAACATCTGGCGGGAACATCTGTACACGCTTTGAGCTCTTTGAGGACAGGAAAGGAAAGCATGCAGCCGAGAGCTCCCTCTGTGCCGTGTGTCGCTGCTTGAGCACTGGCTCGGGTGGAAGTGACACCTTTGTGTCCTTATTGCACTTAATGACTACAGGTGGTGGCTTTCAGCCCAGCCTGAGCTACAGGACTGTGGCTCATGCTTTTCTACAGAGGAGGAGTGCCCCACTCACCACATCATGCACAAGGCAAGGGGACGGGAGAGACGAGCCACTAACAGCTCCACGAAACAACGTGTAAGGCTCCCAATGCGGATTTTGGAGGCTAAGTCCTTCAGGATTGCACTAGCCAGAGTCAGCCCCACAAATTGCCCCCCCAGCACACAGAGCCTGGGACAGCTCTGCTCAGGCTGCACTGATTGTGCCTGCAGGACACCCACCACTTCAAGGTTCCACTCAACTTGCAATGGACAGTCTTGGAATATCAGAGTCAAAGCAGCATTAGAAATAGACCTGGAAACACTGTATTTGTTTCATGAACTTGGTATTTTACACTATTTAGCCACTACACATTTGAACCACTCAAGTTGCACTTGAGCAGTAATAGACATTCTGGGCCCGCCCAAACGATTTTCAAGGTCAGACTAATCCTGTTAACACATTCTCTCATTGTAAAGTGGCACAAAGTTACACCTGACTTGCAAGATAAACCTAAACAGAGATCCCTTTGCATGCCATGCAGTTCTACCTAGAATTAATATCAGCTATAGAGAAAGAAAAGCAGTCTGTCACACAGGCAGAGGAATGCCATTAAGGCTAAAGCTTTCTAACAAAGCCAACCCCCATTATCCTGCTGTCTCTTTTGCAGCATCATTTCACGGCAGGTTCATGCATTCCAGGAATTTTAACAAAATCTGACCCCAGACAGCCTGTGTGACTCAGCTATTCACTAGGCAGCCCTGGGCAGTGGCCGTGTGTCTGTCTTAACCAGCAGACCAAGTCAGGCAAGAACATTCAACACTTGAAATCTTGGCACTTAAACTGAACCCACAAGGTCTGTGCAGACTCCAAGCATCCTGCAGCAACCCTGTAACTCCCTAATCCCATAGCCCCTCCATTCTTTCAGAGTCCCAGGGTGGGATTTACAACAGGACATGAAAGGTCCCATTGCTCTGCAGGCACAGGTTGTTCCTGAAGTCCAAACCACGGCTGCAGAGTCATGGATTTGCACTTGTGTCAGAATAGCAGCTGCAAAATACAGCTGAAAATTTTGACAGAGACAAGTGCAGCTGTGGGTAGCTAAAACAAGCAGGTGATCTGATCACCAGGCTTTGGGAAGAGCTGTCCCTTCCTGTGGCTTTGTATTCTTCCTTTTTATTCTTCCCTTTTTTTTTTCTTTCTTTTTTTTAATCTCTAATTTCCTACAGAAAGGGGCAGAAATAGGACAGAAAAAACTGTCATCACCCAAAAAGCCTCCATGAGTTGACACAACAGAAGCAATGACTTCTTTGGCTTTCTTATGAGCTTTTGGAGCTTTATGGGTTTGGATTTCAGAGTCGAAGATATGTTCACCCTAAGATGTAGGTTCCTAATTGCCACTACTGCAAATGATGGTTTGTTTGGGTTTTAGGGACTTTGTCAGCTTTTCAGGAAGCGATTTAGCTTCGTCTAGTTTTCTAATGTTAAAAAATGGATCTAATACTGGTGTGTGGTTAGGATGCTCACTAATTATAACCATGTATTTGATATACGTGATTCATAGTGATGCCTTGTGGTACACACATTTTACTCCAGGCACTTTTGAAAACATGGGATCTTGATGCAAGAGGGCATTGAAGGTGGAGGCAGGGGGAATCCCTCACTGAAGGAGCTACTGTGCTCTGCTGGGCTGGCCTCAAGCTACACCAGGAACAGCTCTGAAGCTGCAGTGGCAATTTCTGCCATGCATCTCGTGCACCTGGATTCAACCCAGTGCAAATGGAGAGGCAAAAATCCCACCACATTCAGGGGCAGGCAGACCCAGGCAGAGCCCAAAAGCTCAGCTCCAAACAGGAGATCAAACAGGATCCCTGCTGCAGCCCTGCAAAGCCAGCAGCGCCTTGAGAACACTGCTCCAGCCCACGAGGTGGAGATGAGGGTCTGAGCATGGCCCAAGGCTGGGAGATGCTGATGGGAGTCACCTAAGAGGTGGTCTGAGCCTCTGACACAGACCTGAGGGGATCTGGCTCTGTGGGCACTGCTAGCCTGCTCCTGAAATGTGCCCCCTCCATGCACCAAACCTTCCAGGAGCCCAAGGCACAGCAGTGCTCCGGGGAGGACTCCATCTCCCCAGCACACCCAGAACTCTCCCGCCCACACATTATCATCCAAGCACCTTGGACTAAAGGGAATTTCATCCTGACCTGTTATTTTCTCCCTTTCTAAAGGCAGCTGCAGACTGATAGATGTCCTCATGAAAGAGAGTGGAGGGGGATTAACCACAGCCTTTTAACTTCAGGCTTTCAAACCTGCTCACGTGGTTCCCAAGAAGCTGAACTACGAGTGTTCCCTCCCTTGCTCAGACCTCGTGCAAAATCTTTCTGCCAGGGGCAATAAGGGGGACAGGGGGAGAGCAACCTCAACCCTACAAAAATGGGACATGCTAATGAAGATACTGACAGAACCGGACACCACCACTGAGTGCTGCAAAGAGAATTTACATAATGTTACTCTAACAGTTCAGTAAAAATGGCATCAGTAAAAGGAGGCTTTCAAGAAAGAAGTTACCCCCAAACACTCAGGGAGTGCAACTGAGAGAGTTTCTGTTAGTTTCATTTTGTTACATAAATCACCATTATTATTCTTATAATTATTATTCCTTACTTACGATGTTAAAAGAGCAGGAGGATACTTGAAATAAAAGGCTGTGCATGCACAATACCCACACAAATAAATTCCAGTGATCCACCCTAGCACCAGGCACGGTGCCCTTCCCTGCCCACTGAGCTGAGCCCTCCCTTTAGGAGGAGTAGGGGAATTCATCACCAAATATACAGTATATTGTCGTGGAATGGTACCAGGAAACAATACTAACAGGAGTCTGAACATGTCCTTCACGTCATATTAATCTATTGTTTAACTCGGCAGAAAAGACAGTGAGGAAATAAAAGCTCAATTCACCCAGCCTGAGATCAAAACTGTCATGGCAATATTGGCAGGTTAGACCCTGATTCTTTAAATAGTACATTGCCTTTGTTAAACAAAAGTCATTCTTTTATTACATAATAGAGATTATAAATAAATGTAAAGTGTGCATGCAGTCAACTGCATATTATACAAGCAATATCTATGTTAATAATTGCTTTCTTTGGCAGGCCAGAATCCAGCTGGACATGCAATATTTACATATCAAAATCCTTGGTGTGTTCAAGTCATATTGGATGCAAGTGAAAATATATATGTATATATATTTACCGTATACACACACATATATATATATGTATAAAGGTATATATACACCTCTGCATATATACTGTATACATATATACACATAGGTATATGCTAAAAGTGGATTTCATCTTTTTCAGATTCAGGTGATGCAGGCCTTGAAACACTAAAAATATCCTGACAGGATATCTGGGGAGGGGACTGGGGTGATAAATGAGACTTGGGGGAAGAGAGCTGGGATACGTTCTTTTCAGACAATATTTTTAAAATTTCTGCCACCTGCTTCTCAAGGGCAGTCATCCTACTGCTTAGCAGCTGGATATCTTCTTTGAGTTCGTGCTTGACTTCCAGCAGCGTGGTTTGTAAGGCCTGCTCAGGAATGGGGTAGAAAGGACACCTAGCATCCGCCTGGATGGGGCTGTGCTCCAGGGGGCTGCGAGTCTCACCAGCTTTATCCAAGCGAAGGTCACTTTTTGTTATTCCACTGTCACAAGAGTCTGTTTTCCTCAGCGGGTTTTTATTTACACCGTTCTCCGAGTCATTGGACTTGGGGTCGTCGGAAAGCAACCCCATGGACTCGGCCTTTGTGACGTTGTTCCAGTCGTCTTTCTTCTCCTCGTGGGTCCCCATCGTGTTCTTCAGCCGAAGCCACCCTTTCCCGTTGCCATTCTTCATCCGCATGGGGCTGTTCACTTTGAGACACTTCTGGTCCCCGTTCCCGTTCGGCTTGAGCTCCATGGCGTCACGGTTGTTGGGCTTCACGGCCTCGCTGGTTTTCATGTAGGCCAGGGTGGTCTGGATGGGCGTGATCTGCGACACGGTGACCACGCTGGTGCCCGTGATGGAGGCCCCGTTCTGCACGCTCCTGCTTTCCACCTGCAGCTGGTTCCGCTCAGGCTCGATGTGGCTCGAGCCTTGGTTGCGCATCTCCTTTTGCTGCTTGAACTTCTGGAAGAGTTTCCGCACAGGGTGGTCCACGGGGATGCTCAGCGTCACCTCGTTCTTCTGGCGCAGGCGCTCCTCTTCCTCCTTCTTGACATCGCTGATCTTACGGAAGATGATCTGCAGGGGACAGATCCACAGCAGAGTCAGAACACAAAGTACATCCCATATGGCAAATATTAGTCTGCGATGGGGAAACAGTCTTGAGAACAGCCATTTCTATCTTAAGTCTTAATTCTGATCTTCCTTTCCACCTTAATTTTTTGTAGTGAATTCAGATGGAGCTGATCAAGGCACAGTAACCTCAAGGTTAACCACTACAGATAGGGTTCATACAGACACACACACACTTTCCTAAAAGGATGCATTAAAAGTGGGTTCCACCCTTCTTCTTGATGCAGAAGATACTTCTACTTGAAGAACTAAAAATATCCCGACACCAACAGAAGGAAAGAAACTGAATAAAGAGAAGAAAGCAGTCAGAAAAGAACCCAAATACTGTGATGCCAACCTACCCATTACGCACACTCATACCTGCTCCATCACTATCTTTAGTACACATCAAAAGGAAACAGTAATGCAGTGGAGACTACACAGCTGTAAGATTAATTCAATGTACACACCCTTCCAGAGGCCGGAAAATCCCAATGTGCTCAATACTTTTTAATTTTGCTTACTGTTAGGGTGAGGGTTAGTGTTTTACAGGAGTGGCTGGAGGGTGCAATTAGGTTCCCCATGGGCCACATGTGTGGTTTCACACCTTTTAGAAGTGTTTACTGCAAAATATGTCTAATATGTGTAGGTGAACTGGGAGCACCATGTAGAAGCAGCATAACAGGGCAGCGTGGCTATAAAACCCAGCAATATCCACCATCTCATCATGCCATGCCATTTAATGCTGAGCTATTTCCCCCTGTAGCATGTCTCAGGCTGCTACGGAAAAAGGAATTTGAGCCTCAAGCTGGGGGAGGATCCACAGAGCAAAATATTTTTGTTGATTTTCTGCGTGTTACTCTTTTTTCTTTTGTTTTTTGGTTTTTTTTTTTTTAGGTTCATCCAGTTTTCTTGAATGTGGGACTGAGGCAGGGTAGGGAAATTGGTTCTCTAGTTGACAACACTGTGAAAAGTAGCCTATGATTAAATACAAATATGGATTGTGAAGGGATAGTGCGGTAAGAAAATGAAAACAAAGCCCTTGAAATACACAAATAAAACCCTGTGACAGTCAGCTGCAGGTTTTGAAATATCAATTTGAGTATCCATATTTTAGTATCTATTTACTTTCAAGTCTCACATCTTCAGAAGTCAGCAGAGAAGTGCCACGATGGCTACAGATCCTTCACAGCACGAATCTGGGATGAGCTGGACTTCAAAGCCTCATTAGAGAGCTTTCAAATGCAGTAAATATATCCTTGCCTGCTGCTGATAGCTGCAGCTGCTTATAATAATTTGGCTAACGTGCTTATTAGAAGCCCAGTTAAAAAAATACAAACAAAAACAAAGGACAACCATGGAAGTTACTTTCGTGTGACTCCTCTGACCGAAATGCAGTGGCACGTCCCCTCATTTGGAGGCTCGCCTTCATTAGCAGCTGCCCTCACGGAGCTTCTCTCCCTCTCTCAGGCCACTGGGGAGAGCAAATAATGGCAAGAGAAGTTGCCCTGGACTCAAAATTGAGTGATTACATCTAATTGAAGCCACACTCTCTAAAGGCAGATTTGGAAGGTGGACTGTGTGCGATGTTTTGTTTGTGCCTCTCTCTCCCCGGAGGGCAGCGCAGCACCTCTGGCAGAAGATGCAGCACTGAAAGCAACCAGCTGCAAGGACATGTCCCCAGGGTGTGTCTCAGGGGACAGGGCTGGCTCCTCTGCCTGTGTCCCTGTTTGGCTGTTCTGCTCTGCTCCGTGCTGAGTCCCCGAAAACACCTGCAGTGGGGAAAACATCCTCCACCCAACGCTTTGCAAGGCTGTGTGACGACAGGACAAGGGGGAACGGCTTTAAAATGAGAGTAGGTTTAGATTGGATGCTAGGAAGAATTTCTTCCCTCTGAGGGTGCTGAGGCACTGGCACAGGTTGCCCAGAGAAGCTGTGGATGTCCATCCCTGGAAGTGCTCAGGGCCAGGCTGGATTGGGCTCTGAGCAACCTGGTCTGGGGGGAGGTGTCCCTGTGCATGGCAGAGCATTGGTACAAGATGGTCTTTAAGGTCCCTTCCGACCCAAACCATTCCATGTTTCTATGATTCCTCTGCTTTCTGGCCATGAATCTGCTTCCCAGCTTGAGCACCCTGCTGTCCTGCAGCACAGCCCAGGATGTGCCAGTGGGAAAGGCACGAGCTAACTTTGACAACTCCTGACAATGTCCTGCTGGATATTTATAAAGACTAGAATGACAGCAACAAAGACCACAGCAGCAGTTCTTGATTCCTCTCCAAAAGCTTGCACTTCACTGAAAACTACCCTCACCTCCCTTTTCCTCCCAGTCCAATCTCGTTCTATTCTCTCTTTTCTGACTCATTTCAAACCTGCTCCAGACAGAGGTTATCTCCCAGCACAGAGTATAATCACCAGTGACAGCTACTGCAGGATTTGGCAGAGGAAAATCCAAAACCTCTCTAATCTGACACCGCCTGTACCTCATACTGCTCAAGAGGGTCCTTACGAAGGTCAGGAAATAACTACAGAGCTTTTTGCCCCAGAACCACTTGGCCAGATGTCACCTGGATGGGTCAAGCCCAGTGGCCAGGGGTGTGAGCTTGAGTGCTGCTGGGATTCAGCAAAGAGCAAACATTTTGGGAAAAGCTGAAAGGCACAGGTGGCCAAGGTGGCAAACGTCATCACATCAAATAGTGCAAATCTACTCTGGTTGAGTGAGACCAAGGATCCCTGGCTCAGGAAGGATCTAGTCTTGGTCAGGAGTACTTGAGATCAGTAGAATATGTAAAAGAAAATAAAGATCTTACATAGACAAAGAACTGAGGAAAAAATGAGATGTGAATTCTAGCACTAACAGAGCAATAGATATATTTCATTACCAAATTTTTCCATATTAGGAGATTTTTCATGAACTTGCATTTAATCCACTTCCACACTGGTTTAAACTAAGCCAGAATAGCTAAAGTGTGTTTACATTTACAAATGTTTACATGAAAATTTAATTCTATTAATGTCCAATAACTATTACCAACTATTTTTCTTTATAAATAAGAACAGAAAAACACCTCATGCAATCTGACATTCCTCAGCAAATTGGGAGAGCATTATTTTGAAATCTTAAATTGGATGAGCTATGTCATTTGTCCTTGAGCTTTTTCAGAGAAGTTACACACAGGCCTGCCCAAATATATGTCCCAGGAACAGACACAGGAGTTAATCAGAAGAAGCTGAATTAAGTGTTTATACAGTTTAGCTCAAGGAATAAAGAGCCACACTCCTGTTTCACACCAAGTTCTAACTTCATTAATGTGACAGACATTAAGCGTAGGACTTTATTTCTTTTATGGATCAGATTGTGAAAGACCGTTCCATGTGACACAGGTTTTGTCCCATGGGACCAGGTTCCTGGGTTTTTCTTAGTGTATTTATTTTGGGAAGAAGGGGCAACAGAGGTGATGTTAATTACTGTTCTAGTAAAGATTAAACAGAAGTTAACTGATAGCCAGCCATGGGGACTGAAATACTTGAGTTATTTATGAGGCAGGCACAGAGGAGACAACAGCAATTTGAGATTTTCCATTTGATCTCAACCTCAGCCTCCTTTCCCTCCCTTCCATACCAAGAGGGAACTCATGGTATTGTGTACTCAGTCCCTTCCAAATTGGGACCTTACCAGAGGTGCTGGCAATGGCCATGTCCCTGCTGGAGCAGCTCCTGTGAGGTGCCAGCTCATGGAACCAGCCCCAAAGCCAAGCACAGGTGAGGGTAACAGCAATGAGGAGTCAGGGAGCCAGCCCAAGACTGAGACGCACGTGCTGAATTAATGAGTAAAGCGCTGGCATTTTCAGGTGCTTTGAAATGCATCCCTTGTCTGCTGTCTTTTTTTTTTGTACCAGTACTGTGAATATCATCCCTCCATGACCTTGCTCCACACAGAAAATCTACACGAAGATCCCTTAATAAGTGACTCCAAGGCAGGTACGTGAAGGGAATAAAGAACTGGTGAAAGTCTTGAAGAATTACAGTAAGTTCATAAAAAGTGGCAGGCGTTTGACCAGAGATCATCCTGTCCTGGGCCTGAACATCCCAAGCTGTTGTTAGTGGCATTCAGTGCGTGCCTGCTCCTCTCCCCAGAAATCCACAGAAATCCAGGGAAAGGGACAGCGGTGTCTCCAAAGGGCGCACAGTTGTCATGGTGATGGATGCAGTGTGTGAAAGGGAGGGAGAGCCACACAAAACCATCAAAAAGCAAAGATTTTCACAGTGTCTGATAAACTCTGGGTGCCCAAACTGTGGCATCCCACAAATAGGAGCGATGGGCAAGGAATGCTGGAGTCCTGCAGCAAGGGGAGACCCTGTCCTGGGAGAAGTGGACAATGATTGGACATTCCTGCAGCAGAAACACCACACTTCAGCCCCCACAGCTACAACCACTCAGCAACCCACAGGGCACCCTCATTAAAGCACACACCTTTATGTGTGTCAGGGCTGGTCACCGCCCAAAAGTTTGTTTCAGGGGTACCTATCTTGTCTGAATCAATGTCTCGAAAAAGCTCCATCTCCCTTGCACCTGGTTACTCACAACTCAATGTATTTGTCCAGATCCCTGTATTTTTGTTCCTATTTAAACCGGCAACATCTCAGAAGGCATCAGAGATCAGTGAGGTAAGAACCACAGAATGAGAAAATCCTCAAGGTTGGAATCAAGACCATCAGGTCTGAACTGGGTTAATAAATCTGAAGAAATATAGGGCTCTTTTTAACCTGGGCCCATCTGACGGCACAGATCCACAGCTGTACTTGAAAAGCATTGCGGATGGAGCAGGTGGGACAAGGTGAGCTGGAGCTTTCCGAGTGATGGAGGAAGGATCTCAGGGAGATGCAGCCTTCCCTGGACCACACTGCAGAGCTGGCAGAGCTGGCAGCTCGTTTGCAGTTGGCTGAGACCTGCCCAGCAGCTCCTTCACCAGCTTTCAGATCCCACAAGAACGATTTAGACTGCTCCATCTCCTCCAGGACTGTCCAATTCCCATAAAAATAGGGAATTAGAGTGTCCATACAAGGTGTGTTGGTCGTGGCACCCTTTCATATAGGCCCTTTTGTTTTTCAGAAATAGAAGAGCTGCCTTTCCTTGCCTCCTTGGCCTGAAATGACACCAGCTTAGCTGAACCTGGCAAATGGATTTTAAAGTTTTGGGTGGTATAACCAATATCCAATACTGCAATAACACAGATGTCATTTTCTTCGGAAATAATGCTACAAGGCTGTACAACATAAGTTTTAGTAAAGACATCTGCAAAAAATACTATTAATTTTCACATCTTGGAGTGCATTGTACAAAAGTAATTTACATTTTTGTCGTGCTAATGTGGAAGGAGGATTTGTGTCAGATCCAGGATTTAGACACAGGATACCCCAACACAGACAAGTGTGCTATCTCCTGCTCCTGAGAGCAAACCATAAAATACACCCAATTTCCAGAGCACAGACACTCGGAACAGGGCTCACCTACAAAGCCTCTGTCTGCATCAGAACTCACCCTCCAGGAGCCCTGCGCAGCGGAAGGAGGGAAATAAAAAAGCACTTGGAAGGTGTGAGTCATTTCACCTGCAGCTGGATGTTAAAGCGGGTCAGACAAGCTGTACCCTGAGCTGCCTGACTGTCTCCCGGGTCTGCACAGGGAGCTCCGTGCCTGTCGCCTGTGCGCAGACATCCTCCGTGGATGGAGGGTGGGGAGGATTCAAATCCCCACCTCCGGCGGTGCAAATGTCAGGGTGTGGTGCAGATGGTGTAAAAAGCCTCCTGTAAAGTTTTTCTCTGTGTATTCTGCACCCTGATGCTGTTTTTATTTCCCCCCAGCACGTTGGGGTATGGCCAGTTCCCAGCTGGGGTGAATTCCCCACAGCCTCAGGGACCAGCCAGTCCTTACAGACAAACATTATCATTTTAAAAGCTGCACAGGGAGGACAAGCCACTGTAGTGGCACTGTTTTAGAAATCCTCCCCTTCTTTCTCACGGAGAATAGAGATAAGCTGCATTTTTGTACTTTTTTAATCTCTGTGTTTGGTATTAGGTGTTGTAGAACTGTGACCAATACCTTTGGGAGGCGGATTCCCTGCTGACCAATAATTGCTAGATTATTAATGGATATATAAAGAAGTTTCTGTAAATAAAGTTCTCCTTTCGCCATCTCCTGCCTGCTTCTCTGCCAGCTTCTGCGAATCCCACGAATATAATGAAATTTAAAACCAACAAGCCACGACTGCCCAGGAGACCCTGCCAGACTGGTGGCTCTCAGGGAGAGCTGGTGAAAAAACAGAGTTTTGCCTGCACGGAGCAATTGGGTGAACCACCAGAAGGAAACCTTCCAGCAGGGGAACAGAGCTGCCCTCCCACAGCTCATAGGAAACTGGAGACCACCTGAGATGTGTCTGTTCCTGCACAGCCACTCTTCTGCACTGCCAATCTCATCCCCTCCCGGATGCTGCAGGACAGATCCTGCTCGGATCACTCCCACCACTGCCAGACCCAACAAATCCTCCCCAGGCCATTGCTCTGATGGGCTCAGGGGGGTCTAGGATGCTTCATCCCTCCCTCCTTGAGGACTGGTCCCCTCTAGGAGCCTTTTGTTGTCAAAAGAGACCATATCTGGGATGGTCTTTTTTGATATTCTGAAAACTAGGCCAGTCAAGCCCATTTTCTGATGTACAACCCTTGGTGAAAAGTCTTGCTCCAAAATGAAAGTGTTTTTAAAATCTAGGCAGATCCCAGAGAACACGACTCACTATTAATACTTGATGTTAAAATGCTTTTAAAGCTTATTTTTCAGACTTCTTTTTTTTCCAAAAGCTCCCAAGACATTACTAATACCTGATGTTAAAATGCTTTTAAATCTTCTTTTTCAGATTTTTTTTTAAAAAACTTCCACAATATTAAAAAATATTTCTTTTTTGTTTACATGAATTAAAATGTGAATTATAAAAGCTAAACTATGAAGGACTGGGCAGAAATGGATGAATAGGAAATGACCCCTTTTCCAACTAGGAAAAATGCCTTCCTTTTTCCAACTAGGCAGAAGCTGGAGGCCTGGGATCTGGGCTAGCAGAGCTTGGGAAGGCTGTCCAGCCTGATGGAAGATCCATGGTTCATCTGTATTTGTCCTACATCTGAAAGTCAACAGAGGCTGAAGCCAGGGCACCTCTTTCCAAATGCAAACTCCATTTAGGCTCCTTCCCCTAATTACTCCTGCAAATCTCCATAAACTCTTAGCTCACATTATTAATCTGCACTCCGAGGATGCAGAGTAGATGGTTTGAAATAATGGCTTTATTGCTCTCCTGCTCTGCACACTCCTCAGATGGCTTCGCTTTGATGTGAAATTCAGCCTCAAAAACAAACTGCTCTAACAACTCTTTTAATTGCTCTCCAGTAAATTCCCCTTAATCCTCCTGTCGCAGGAACTGTTTTGTGTTAAACCACTGCTCCATCTGCGTGTGAGAAAGGAATCGCTGTCCTTGGCTGTGCAGTGAAGATGACTGACTGCTGAGCAATTAGTTAATCTCCAGGATAGGGATGTTTCACTAAACAGTTTTTCATGCTGGATTTTGGAGGAAAAGAAGATTTCTGTAGGTTAGTCACCCGGCTGCTTGAAAGAAACAGTAAATAATAGCCTTTCTGCAAATTTCCATTGATCCTGACTTACACGGTAGCATGCTAGAGCAAAAGTTTCCTACCAAGCACATTTTAATTTTGCTTTGGAGAAACTGAATTCACATACATTCTTCCTGAGCAACTATAGAACTGACTTGCAAAAGATGTGAAGATTTCCAATCCAAGTAACAAAGTGATGTCGCTCCAAGGAAATGAGAATTATTTCCGTGATGTTGAAAAAGCCCTTTTAAGGGACATTTAATGGCATTTTATGTGCAAAAGAAAGAGGTTCGTTCTTTTATGAAGACTTAATAAAGATCTTTGTCCCCCAGGTTGCTCATATAAAGAAAAATCAGGACAGGTAATGAGGGAGAGACGCTTCAGAACAGCCCAACAGCCAATAACTGATTTCCAAAGCCCAGAAATTCCACCGTCTCTTTACTGCCTGCCTTGTGGCTTAGAAATTGATTACTGTAGGTCAAATTTTAATCTGGTTCCATTTCATGTTTGCAATCAATCCTCACAGCACCTGAGTACTCTAGCAGAGAGACATCTGTGCATGCTGGCAGCCAATTAGGCTGATCTGCATTTGTGAAAAAGCGTGAATATTAACAAGTGGCTGAGAGTTTGACCCATCTACTCCATACTTCGTATGGATCCGAAGTCATCCTGATTTCATTTAAAACATGTCTGGATTGAAGAAGGAGGAGAGGAGGAGCAGGCAGACATCCAAGTCTCATTTGTCACATCCCCTGAGCATGGTGGCCAAACACACAGAGCACCAGGCTGGGATTCAAGGGGATGGATTATCCTGCCGCCCTGACCTTCAGCCAAGTGGGAAGTCCTACACAAATCACTGTCTCTTCACGTCTCCATCTCCCCCAGTGTAAGAGAGGATAATAACCCTGCCCTCCTTTCCCCAATTAACTGGAAATGCCTCTGTCGCTGCTAACTATTTACAACCTAGAGACTAAAACCCACGGCTGACAGCAGAGAGAGGTCACTGTGCCGGCCTGGTGCCAAAACTGAGGCAGTTCATTAAGAAAACAGTCACTGAGGAGATGCACAGAGGTGTTCTCTGGATTTCAGCTCAAGATCGAGGGCCCAAGGCACAGCTGCCCTAAGACATTTAGGGTTGTACAGTGCCACATGAATTGCTGTCCTCATCCCCTGAGACACCAATCCCTGACTGATTAAAGGTACTAACACCTACTGACACCTACTTCAGTCTCCTGAATCAGGAATTCTGTTCTTTCAGCCACCCAGGCCTGTGAGCACCTGCCCAGAGATGCCTCTGTCTTTTTGTACCCCAGCGGAAAACAGCTCATGGATTTCCTGTGGCTGCAGGTTCAGCTGCTGTATCTGATGTCTCCTGGGCTCTGATTTTCTGCTTGGAAAGGGATGCTGAAGGGCACAATGCACCATAGAAGTGGGGAGCTTTGCCACCGTTTTTAAATAGGACTCTGGAATTGGAACCTATCATTTATTTTTGCTGCTTTTTCCCATTTTTCCCTCACTATATATTCTGTTTTCTTTGCCTTAACCAAACAGCAGATGCTTTAGCATGTTGCAGAGCAGCCATATTCAGAATGATGTCTCCAATACTATCCAAGTCATCAAAATGCACCTTCCACATACAAAATTATTTCAATCTATAAACCAGAAAGGCTGTTTTATTTATGAATTTATGGTGGTTTTCAACCAGGGTCTGCTGCTGCTTGGCCTTCTTTAGGGTCAGTCCATTGCAGAGTGAAGTATTGATCTGTGTGGCCTCAGAAGGGAGTGCACTGTGACCATGATCCAAAGACAAACTCCTGTGGGGCTCCTGTCACATCTGGGAGCACAGAAACCCAGCTTTAGCCTCCTAATCCCTTTTCAGGACCCTAAATCCTACACCGAACTCAATAAAAAGACTAAATTGGACCAGGGAGCTGGAATAGCACATTGAATCAGAGTCTGATTTGTTTTCTGTATATAACACAGAGTTGGTTAAAAATGGGGAAATTGAGCAGAGAACAATTTGGGTGTAACTGCTGCAGTGTAACTACGACTGAGCAGTGTCTCATGAGGACCCCTGTTCCCTCTCACTGCTTAGGTTTATCCACTTTGGGATTTAAACTCACAGCTTCCTTCACTCCCTAATGTTCCCATGCAAACAAATCCAACCTGGACTGATCACTGGGTGGGTGAGCAAACTACTTGCAGATGTGCTCTTGATGGAGATTATTACATATCCATCTTTCCTTCCCCATTCTCTTTTCCTTACAGATACAATTGTTAGAGACGAAAGGGAAAGGGAGATATTTCTCCTATTTCTTTGTCTGGCATTAACTCACAAAGAAGACCAGATTTCTCTTGCTGGGATGTCTTTTTTTTTTTTTTTTTCCATTTTGCAGTTGTTTCTTTCTCTGCATAGCACAGAAATCCTGCAAGAAGGGAAGCTGGAGGAACCCACAGAGGGGGAAAGAGGAGACATGCAGAAGGCTAAAATCCAAGCCCATTAAACCCAAAATCTTTCACTGGATGTGGAGGAGAATCCCAGCAAAGACAGCCTCCACCCACCCCACACAGAGCACCTCATGACTTCCAGAGAACCCCAGCGACGTAAAGAGATGGTGACATGTGGCACCACGTGGTGCCCCTGACCACGCTGCCCCCACCAACCCTGCCAGCACATCACCACTGGGTACCCCACGGCTCGAGAGCTGAAGGGAGCTGCCCACTGCCTCCCAGCCCAGCTGAGGGGTGCTGTGCTCACTGCCAGTGAAAGGCAGTGCCCCTCTCAGCAGGACAGCTCCCAACTCCATCAGGCAGGCTGGGTCCTTGCAAACTTATATCGATTGGCCGCGGATCGATATCTGCTATTGGCAGTGGCCTAATGAAACGTCAGTCAGCAGCACTGCCAATTGATCCAGGCTCTTCGGCGCTGCACATGAGTTACTGTCTCTGCATTTTACTAGAGATGATTAAAAGAAGAAAACAGCCTTCACTTCGCCCAGTACCTCCCTAAGAGGGATCTGCTCCTGGGCAGGGGAGGGAAGCACAGTTCAAAGCCTCCCGATGACAGCAGGGAGGTTTGAGCTTGG
Organism: Origma solitaria; assembly: GCA_013397895.1. Taxonomy (NCBI): domain Eukaryota; kingdom Metazoa; phylum Chordata; class Aves; order Passeriformes; family Acanthizidae; genus Origma; species Origma solitaria. The sequence goes on along the minus strand of VZRL01002501.1, from coordinate 1,227,362 downwards.
GGCAGACTGCAGAAATGCGGCGAAAGTGCCAAAAGACTTCACAAGCTGCTCTTCAGCCTGATTTAACTTGGAGCAGGAAATCAATCATCGATAATAATATGCAGCGCTAATCCACCGCTCCCCTTTCCCTGCATTGGAGGAAGTTGGATTTGCGTAGCTGCCACTTGTGCCAGAGGCCAACACCAGGGCACAGAGAGGTCGAGCAGCTCTTGCCCAGGGTCATTGAGCTGTTCACTGGATGAGCTGGGGGATGGAACAAAGACTTCCAGCCCAGAGCCCCTATAGTAGGAATAGGCACACTGCACAAAAGGCTAAACATAAATATATTTGTTAGATGTAAAAGAAAATTATTAATACAAAAATGACCTTTCTTTTCGCCACTGTCCTGTCTGGCATGTAGAGTTCCTGGATTTGAAATAATTGGAAGGGCTCAGCTTTAATTGCAGTTAATTGCTGAAATTAAATCCAGACCAGGACAACTTACTGCTGTTAAGAAAGTCTTTGTGTAGGAAGAGGGGTGAGGAGGGAGGCAGAACTATTTCTGTTTATTTAGTGTCAATTTTCAGAGGGTCTTGCTTTTACTCCAACGAAAAATATACAAAATCTTCATGTTTGGCTTCTGGCCGGCCGTGTTTGTGACAGACCCTGTGTTCCTGCACATCCCCAGCACAAAGCCACACAGAACACAGGCACAGAGGATTTGCAGAATTCATGTTTTCTTCTCTGTGTTTTTGCCTCTTATTGCTTTTTGCCTGAAGAATAAATGGTCTCACTAAATGCTTGAAAGTCTCTCCATTTACAAAGTAATACATCAGCAAAAGAATTGCAAATTGTTCCCCAAATGTACTGCTCTCTCCCGCCTGCTTTAAGTGGAAATTTAAATTAATTGGAATCATTATGGCTTTCTTTTTTAACTTAAATATTACTGTACCAGACTATAAAGTGCCTGAAATTTAATCTGAAGTCTTCAGACCTGAAAATGTGTTTCGTAACTGAAAGCTTGTTGATTTTTTTCCAGCTATACCCACTGGTCCAATAAAAAATAACACCCGTTTCTATCAGCCTTGCTTCTGACATTGAGAACATTCTACCTGGCTTTCAGAAACCTTTGTTTTATATGGAATGTGCCACCAGCTACTCCATTCATTTCATCACTTTCAAGGTTTTGTTAATTTATTGAAAAGCTTTTATAGCAGGAGCTCCAATTAAAACAATGCGCTGCCATTGCCGTGCGATGTAGAACACCATCCATTTTGTTTGGAAGTGATTAAGTCAGAAATGAAGAAATAATTTAAAAAACCCAAATGGAAGGTACAACGGGCAGCCTGTGCACCTGGAACAGCCAAGACATCACCCTGTATTACAAGACAGAGAGGTAAAACCTGCTGCTGTGTCACTGTCTGACATCGCTCACCTGAATCGGGGCTAATCACAGAGACCAATTCAGTGGCGAGAGTCACTGACTCCAGACTCTAGCTCAAAAACATTCCTGACTGGAGCAGATTCAGACTGGTGGATGGGCAGTCATCTGTGTCTTTCCCATTTGATTCTAGACCCCAGGCAAGGACCTGATCTTTTAAATGCCTGTGGGGGCTAAAAGCAAGGGCCTGGCGATGCCACACCACAGGGAAGGGCACCAGGACTCCTGCTGTCCCCCAGCAGTGTCCCCCTGCAGAAAGGAAGGATCCAAGAGGATGGAGCCAGGCTCTTCTCAGTGGTCCCATCAGGAGGAAATGGGCAGAAACTGCTGCACCGAAGTTCCACCTGAACATGAGGAAGAACTTCTTTCCTGTTCAGTGAGCGAGCACTGGAACAGGCTGCCCACAGAGGGTGTGGGGTCTCCCTCTCTGGGGATATTCCAGAACCATCCAGACACAATCCTGTGCCTGTGCTCTGGGATGGCCCTGCTGGAGCAGGGAGGTGGGACCAGATGATGCACTGAGCTACCTTCCAACCTGAACCATCCTGGGATCCTGTGATTCTCTGGTTAAATTGCATTCAGAACTGCTCTCATCTGTTTTCAAGCCCAAAGCTCACACTGCATGGGGGTTCTGTGCTCAGCCAGCCAATCATGCCAAAATTACCTCAGTTATTGCTTTTCCTGTACAGCCCATTGCCATATCAGAGAAGAGTGAACCTGCCTGAACCAACGTCAGGACACTGCTGCCAGTGCTCCCTCCCTTTCCGCAGATCCTTTGGAGGGCACCCAAGCTCAAATGACCACTGGCCACATCCCAGTGCCCACCCTACTCACGGGATGCCTTGCAAACAAAGCCACAGGGATGCTGCCAGGGAGAATGAGCTGGGGCAATTCAGCAGCTCCTATCTCTGCTTCTGAACTCAGAGACACAGCATAAAATCCACTGGAAGGGTGACCTGGCAATTCTTTTAATTTGAAATCAAGACTTGGAAAGGATTAACACCTCTGAAAGACAGGGTCAGCCCACTGTGCAACAGATGTGAAATAACTCAGTTAAACCATTGGGAAATCCAAATTTGACAGGAAAAGAAGACCAAAAGGTTATTTAAACTTTTGATATCTACTTCATTTAACTACAGAAAGCTTGGTGAAATGACCTTAAAAAGTATCCCTGGGATTCTTCAAGTGAAACATCTCACCCAGCAAGAGCTAGGCTTTTCCCAGCTGGGAGCTCTGGGTTGGCAGTGTGTGATTAAGGAGAGCTGGCTGTTGGAACATACTGTAATTGCCTTTAATACCATGACAGCCACTGCTTCAGTGGGGAGGAACCACTTGGGGAGGAAAAAAAAATACCCAAGACACAAGCATGCAAACATTAAGGAGTATGCTGTCAAGAAGAAATATACCATGAAGAGATGTGCTAATTTCACCTAAAACTTCTCCCTTTAGTCTTAAGTGGCTGGCACAGATCTGCCACTGAGGGTGCTTTAGCTCAAGAGACTGAAGGCATTACAGTTTTTTAGAGGCATTTGTAATTAGCAGCAGAGCAGGGCCCTTCTACTCATGTCATAATCAAATTAAATTAATTTTTAGGGAGCAAAGACTCCATTTTAGAGAGCAAAGACACTAATGTTTCCTCATACTTGAAAGTGCACCAGCAAAGACCTCTTCCTTTTTGGGGCAGAAAGACAAGGAAAATCACCCACAGCCAGGAGGAGAGCTATCCACCAGCTGTGAGCTTTCTACCACAGCATGGAAAAACCGCATCAGCCACGTGAAACTTCAGCGTGCTGCTCCCTGAAGCCACTCGTGCAGAGATGGAGGCACTGGTGACAGTCGTGGCAGAGCCACTCGAGGACAGCACCTCTGGGCTGCCCCTGGGTCAAACAGCCCACGAGGATGAAGGGCCCTCCCTGTCCCCAAAGGCACCACTGAGTGTTTTCCCAGCTCAGGAGATGTGACTTGGGGCATTTGGCCAGCGGTGACTCTGCAGAGCCTTGCATTTATTTCTGAGGGGTGTCCATGGGAGGGAGAGGAGGTGCAGAAGGGTTAATGGTGGGGTCGTGGGGGTGGCACAAACAGATGGTGTGGTGAAGGGTCATTTCCTTCCCATTTGCATGCTGGCTGCATTAAATCAAAAATCAATCCCTGGGCTTTCATGGCAACAAGCTAAGGCTGTGCTGTGCTGTAAAGGGTTTTAACAATCTGATTGCATCCTAGTCCTGAGTATCATCCTACTGGGTCCCAACACTGAATCTAGTCTTGGGGAAAGCGCCTTCTGTTTTTCTCATGTGCTTCTTGGTGCTCTTCCCTTACATCTGTATCACAGCCATCGCCTCCCCGCCATATGTGGATCCCTGTAAAATCCACCAGCACTGTTTCTGTTCCCATCCATGACACTCCATAGGGGCTGAGCCTGCTGTTTTGGGGGCTTTAGCTTATCTCATTGCTCCAGACCCAAACAAATTCATTTGTAATCCTCAGTATTGTACACTCTGGCAGATCTGGCTTTAAAAGTGATCAGAAATTACCTCCTCATGTAAAACTGCAGTCAATCCCTTCTTCCTAGGGTCTAGAAGAAAGCCCTGCACCTGCACAAATAACAGGTCTTTGCAATCAATAACACTGACGATTCTGTATTTCCCTATTTGTGCCTATGCTTCACCCTGTTTACACACAGTTTGTATTGCTTTCTCCACTCCCTGTGCACACACAATTAATGAAACACCAGCTGGTGCAGGATAAACACTGCTGCAGGGATGCAGAGAGACACTACACAGAAGTACAGATCTCTACCTCTGTTATTTTCCATCTCAGATGCTCTGTTTGCCTCCCAGAGGTCTTTCTGAGCTCAAAGACTTTGGCTAAAGCATCTCCCTGTTTTTCTGTGGGGTTTTTTTTTCTGATATCTGAAAAACCCAGCTAACCCTAAGCCTCCCATACAAGACAGCAGATCTTCAGTCACCTTCTCCCAGGAAGGTCTTCTCCAAGAGGCTGACTCTCCTCAGTGGGGCTTACCACTCGCCTGAGATGCTGGGGGATGCCTAAAATGTGCAGCTGTGTTGGATGTGAAGCCCATGAAGTGTCCAAGGCCAGGCTGGATGGAGCTCTGAGGAACCTGTTCTAGCGGAAGGTGTCCCTGCCCATGGCAGGGGTGGGTGGGATGATCTTTAAAGTCAAAGCAACCCAAACCATTCTGTGATTTTGTAATTCTGTGTTCCTGCCCCACGGGGCCACAGCATCTGCTCTCAGGAAGGCCAGCTAAGCTAAAGAAGGCTGTTGGACATTTTGCAAGCCCAGTCTCTGTCCCAGCAGATTCCTTACCGTCCCTATTAGCAGCTGTCTGACATGTTGGGCTGAATTTGAGCCCAACTGGTCTGGCAGGAAGCTCTTCATGGGACACGTACTACAACATTTCTGACAAACGCTTTGAGTTATGGCTGATGCTTCACAGGGCTCAGTCAGGCATCTGCTTGGTACATTAATGCATGGCTGCACTGAGCTTGTAAATTATTATTCATGTACTTTTGTAGAACATCTTGAGGTTGTTGGCTGAGTCCTTCACTAAATGGGAACAGGGACAATTATTCACACATGAAAAACATGCATGATTCAGTTCATCCATTTACATTTCTAGTGTAGCCTTCCTTGGCAGGATGGCTAATTCAGCCTGGGAGAAGGATGGTCATTCATAATTGAGCTGCTCTGACCAACAACTGTTCCATTTAAAATTGGATTTGCCTCAGACACACGATGGAGATGGAAATTCACTACAATGGCACGGAGTCAAGGAAGGCAGAATTGGTGGAAATAGTGAACGTAGACACTATTAAAACAGAGACATTAATTACTGAGATGACAGGATGCTCTGTTGAGGTCGGGGACATGGACAAGGAAAACTGGATATCTGTGCACTGAGAGGGGAGCAATGGGAACAAATGGAAAAGCAAATTTAATCATAATAAAAAGGCTCCTTTTCATCTGACCAGTTAGAAACGTCCTGATTAGAAATGGCTGTTCTTTGCTGCTGTCATCTGCTGGTTGCTTAGGTCCCCATTTTCACATTTTTAAGGGAGTGTGAAGTGTTTTAGGCTCTCAGAAAAAGCCAGAGCCTGTCCCTGCAGTAACAGAAGTGCTGTTCATAGTAAAAAAGAGGACAATGGACTGCTTCCAAAGGGATATGTACTCACAGAGCACAGAGAGCTAAGTCCCCCTGCTCTGGAAGAACAGTGATTGATGGAAATTTAATATAGGAAACAGTATATAGAACCTTTTTGGCAGCTGAGACAGCTTTGTAGAGTACTAATAAAAAATCTGATATGCATCTGAAAGTCAGAGGGGAGGTCCCAAAGTTCAAAATATCAAAAGATCACTGACAGTTTAATTAATGGAGTTAAGAGAATCAGAGGCTTTTGTAAGTGCTCACATTATGCTCCTTTTTTTTTAACAGTAACCTACACCTGAAAGCTGTATTACGGTTTTGTTATCTTCAGTAAGGGAAACAAATTAAGAACAAGGGCTGTAAACACTGGGAAGTAAAAACATGAGGAAAAAACCCACAAATTAATAATATATATTCCTTCCCAAATGCACAGAATATTTTTGCCTTTCAGCAAGTTGCTCAGAAGTGCAATAATAGGGAACCCAGCTAATTTCAGGTGCTTCCCAGAATGTCCCTGTCCCTCCTGACAGCTATGTCCACCTCTGGCATATATTTAAGCATCTCTTAAATTTACTCCTCCAGACTTTCTTTGCATGGGACCTAAACTGAGCCAGCTTGCTAATCACAGCCACTGGCAGACAATTAAAAAAGGCAGAGTCAATCAGCCATCATTAAGTTGGGAGTGACAGGCTGGGTTTTATTTTTAACTAAAACTTGTAGGATTTATGCAAACTTCCCCACAAAGTTCCTCTAGCACTTTGTTTAGAATTTAATACTTTTCTACATGCACAGTAGAAAGCATCCCCAAAATACTACTGAAGGTAAGGTAAACCTAGGATTTGCAGGACTGCAATGATTATTATGTGCTGAACCAGCATGTTTGGGTATTATTGCATCTGTGAAGTGTGAGCTGAAAAATAATAGATTAATGGGTTTATACTTGCACAGAAAAGAAAGGCCTTATGCAGGGAGTTTTATTTAGCGTTTGAGAAGCCATTTATTTATTTATTTATTTATTTATTTAATTTGAGGAGCCTTTCTGTTCAAGTCAAGGCAAAAACCTGTTCAGAGAGAGCAAGGGAAGAATAAATAAAATCCGTGCTATCTCCATCACAAAACCGCTGTGAAATCGTTACTGATCATTTCTAAATGGGTCAAAATGGATCCCATTTTGGGCAGAACCAGACAGCTCCCACTTGGCTGAAGGCTAAAACTCTGCCTGTGCCTCGTGAAGCCCATGGGGATCCACTGATATGATCCCAATGAACAGGCAGAGTTTCTCTTTCCCCAGTCATGGCTTTGGGTGCATTCCTAGTCCAGCACAAGTACGGTATAGGGAGTGAGAAGTCTGGGGTAGAAGCTCATTTTGTACCTTCAAGTCATACTGTGATGTTGCTAAAATGTCTGGTGTTCAGCTCCAGGAAGCAATGACAGAATTAATCATCTCAGCTTTTTAACATTTCCCCCTTTTCTTGCAGTTATCACGTTGAAAAAAATTGTAGATCTACACAGGAATTAGGCTCAGCAGCCCATGTAAGAAGAAATCCATTGCTCTGGAATAATTGCTTGGAGGAGTGTGAGGTAACACATCACACCTCTGTCCCCACTCTCTGTGCAAATCCTTCCTGCTGGTAAAAACTTTCTTAACTGGAAATCAAAAATGAAATGGCAATGTTCCTTCCCATTGCACCATGCACATTCCCTCCCCTTCCTCTGCAGTGGGAAGAGATTAAAAGCATCAATTTTAATCGATGAGGGGAGGTAAACACAAAATGTTTATTTTTTTAATGTTTACAAGATTAAAAATAGCAAACCTTTTGAGCTGTATTTTTTATTAGCAGTCATGCCCTGTGCAAGCAATGCTGCCTTGAACTGATATTAGCAGATAGCCTGCAGAATGCCTTCTGTGTTAACTAAGGTGAAGATCTTAATTATGACAGCTTTCTAAACAAGAAAATAGTATTAATTCACAGAAAGCTCCACAGCCAATAATCATCAACCTGGATCTTCACTCTAACACAGCCACTTCACATCTCTGTCTCCCTAGGGACACTGTCCATCCCTGACATTCCTGTTTAATGATCTTTCCACACACAAACAAATCACCCAGGTTGCACTGCCTGCCTGAAGAAGGGATCTCATACCTTTCAGTGGGGTGAACACTTTTCCTGAGTGCCGTCAGGAACAGCTGCTGAGTCCCTGCGTGCAGAAAGGAGCACAGCAGCACACAGGATTTGCTTTTCTGCAGCCAGACAATGCTGCTCAAAGACCCTTGAATAAGTATGCTAAATTGCCTCGCATTTGTCGAAAAACACCAGCAGACAAACAACATAAAATGACCTTTTGATTTGGGTTTAGACAGAGAAGTTACACATACAGGAGAAAAATAAGTCTACCTCTGTAATGCCAAAGGATTATCAGAATTGGGTTCAGTTCTGGTTTTAACAGAGCTGGTGATTCGTCTCTTGCTCCTACAGAAGCATGGTCAGGATGTCTGAGGAAGGTATTTAACTCAGAGATTATATCCAGAATAGAATATTGGCCTGCTGCTACCCTGGGGGATTAATGCAGCTCTGAAACACTATTAGAGATGATAGTGCATCAGCTGATCTCTGCATCTGCCTGCAGCCTAAACGTGCTAATCCAGACTGTGCTGGGAATCCTCAGCTCCCCAGGCCTCCCAAAGATCCCACGGGACACACCCTGGGGTTTAGGTGAGTATTGAAACATGAGGAGAGGAGAGGAGAGGAGAGGAGAGNTTTATGCAGTCAATAAATAACTGTGGGGGACAAGGGGCTGTTCCTCAGGGGGATGAGGAGAGGAGAGGAGAGGAGAGGAGAGGAGAGGAGAGGGATTTCAGTGGGAAGAGGTGTACAACCATCATCTAATTCAATTGCCTGCCCACTTCAGGGCTGATCAAAAGTTACAGCATGATCTTAAGGACCTCTTAAAGGTCAATGCCACTAAATGTCCAAATGCCTCAAACACTGATGGGCTGAGGGCATTGACCATCTCTCTAGGAAGCCTCTTCCAGCGTCTGACCACACTCTCAGTAAGTAAATGCTTCCTAATGCCCAAAGTAAGTCTTCCCTGGAGCAACTGTGAACCATCCCCACATGTCCTGTCGCTGGATCCCAGGGAGGAGAGATCAGCACTTCTCTCTCTGCCCTTCCCCTCCTCAAGCAGCTGCAGAGAGAAATGAGGGCACCCCTCAGCCTCCTCTTCTCCAAAGCAGATCAGCCCAAAGTGCTCCTCACACTCCTTCCATGCCCTTCACCAGCTCGGCTGCCCTGGATGTCCTGAAGAGATTTCACACTTATCCCCAACTGCTGCACTCAGCCACGAGTGCAGCCACAGCCAAGCGAGAGCAAACCTCTGTGCCCCCCTGTGCCTGCAGGGAGGGGCTCAGAGGGGGAACTGCACCTCATTTCCCACGGTCACTGTGACCTGGAGAGCGCCCAGAGGAGATGAGTGTATGGGAGATGATGGAGGGGCAGAAAGGAGAGGGAAAGGAGAGAGGCACATGGAGCCCAGCTCACAGCTCCAAAGGGGAGACAGCAAACCCACGGCAGCTCCTGCGTGCGGCACATGGAGAAGAGTCCTGCTCACAGCTCCAAAAGGGAGACAGCAAACCCACGGCAGCTTCTGCAGCGCTCTCTCTGCTCCGACAGCTGTCCTACGCCGTCTGGCAGGGGCTGAACGCAAAGCTGCTGCAGTGCTCCCTTTCAATTTTTGCGCTGCTCTTCCACCTAGCAAAGTCACACACAGTCCTCCAAGGACTCACTCCTTCCTTTGAATGCCTCAAACTCAAATCCCCGTGTCCCTGAAGAGGGGCAAAGACACAAAGGATTGCTCAGGGGAGCAGGAGGTGGGAAGGAAGAGCTGCAGTAAAAATTCTCGCCCCAGGTCCGTAATTCCCACTTGGAAGCATCCGTGCAGCTCTCAGTGGCAGGAGGCGGAGGATGGCCTCTGTTGGGCTCTCTGTAACCACACAGCTACAAATACACAAGGAATTGCTCCATTATCTGTACTGATAAATTCCTCACATGGGTTTGGCCCAGATCCCTGAGCAGTTTCTCACGGAATTTCCAGCCCAGGACCACCAATCAGCAATTTGGACAAGGTCACTTTGTTTGAAGGCTTGGAGTGGGCTCTTCTCACCCAAGCACATTCAACATACAAGTCTAGACACCATCAGAGGTGGCATGAGACATAAATCAGCAAAACAGTCCTTTAGAAAATACTGCAATTGAATATCAACATATCTGGAGAGAGCTGTGAATGCAATAAAGCTAAACAATAAAAATCTTTAAAAATTGTCCAAAGTGAAAGTCTTTTCAAGCATAACAGCAGCTGCAAAGTTGGCTAAGATGCAAACAAAATAAAATCAAATTGATTTTTGAGGGTATAAATTATTTGCTCTGTAATCATGCTGAAGAGTCATTAAACTACAGCTATACAACTTAATGTTCTGGGACAACATGTTCATATGAAAGAAGAAAAAGCCCAGACAACTAAAGGCCAGAGAGGGAGAGCAAAGCCCTGAGACAAGGACGATGCTCTGACCCCTTTCCATGTGAGCAAGTCATTCCCCACGACTGATGGGGCCTGAGTGTGAGCACCAGCTGGTGAAGTGGAAACAGCTCTGAACTAAACTCCTGCAATTGTGAACGGCTTAATTCAGAGCTCAAAACCTGTGCAAGTCCCCAGGGTCACCAGAACACAGGTGACCTTCAGGGCAAGGGCTGATACACCGAGCGATGCTCTCTGCCTCTGGCATTGCTTCTGCATCAGGACCCTCACTAATAAAGCTCACCACTGGGAGGGTCTTGAGAAAATGAAAATAGGGATCAGGAATGAACCTTGGGACAACCTTCCCTCTTAGGACACGTGAATGCAGAATTCAACTTAAAATAAAGCTTTTCTAAAAACCATGTGACACAGAAATGACGAGTGATTCAGTCAAGAAACCACATGTGATGCATTAAAACCTCAAGCTAGAGGACGAAGACAATTTAAAAAGAAATTATTCTAATCTGAAGGAGAAAAGGAAAATAGGACGTGTGTGTTAACACAGTCTGATGGCCTCACCCACTAAAAAGCCCCAGAGATTCAGAGTGCTGGAGGTATTAGATAACATCAGTTGCTTGCAGTGTTCTCTGGCTTTAAGAGCATCGCGGGGAAAAGAGCTGAGCCTCCCCGAATGGGATTTCGCTGCCTTAAAGGCACTCATTTCTCCTCACATCTCCCCGGCTCACTCTCAGCACACCTTCCAGGAGCAAATGCACCAGAGGTCAGACACGAACAATTGTCCTCTTCCCCGGCTGCTCCTGACTCACTCCTTTAACACAGCTCATTCTGCCATGGTAGAAAACAGCAGGATGTGACTGTGAGCCTTAAAAGCTGTGGGTGCAATCTTTGCTGTACTGAAGCACGGGAGAATTTTGGCTGTGATTTCAGGAGGGACAAGATTTCAGCTGGATTTTTCCCTGCACTCACACAGGCTGTGTTGAGCTGGCAGTTCAGTGGAGGTGGTACATTAGCTGGTGCAAATGGAAGCAATGATGACAAAGGCTAAAAAAAACCAAAAACGAGGATGTGGCTGGAGCAGGGGCCATATGGAGGTAGGGAAGCACTTTTCCAGGACAAAGATCCTTGTTCTAGCTCCTGGAGATAACCACAACACAGCACAAGCGCAGGACTGAGGTCAAGAAGCGGGCACGGACTGTGGCAGGGGATCAAGACCACCCAAGACCCTCAAAGCCCTCCAACCCAACTCCAGGAAGGTCTGGAAGAACTGATTGTGCATGATAAATTATTTGCACAGAAAATAAGGAATTTGTCTCCGGGATGGAGAAAACCTATCTGTAAACACATACTCCCACAAAGCCTGGCCATGTGTGCACCCCACAAACCTGGACACCCCAGCTGGAACAATGCTGCAGCCAGTAGTGGTGATCTCTCTTCCTCCCTCTTCTTTTGCCTTCCTTCCTTCCTTCCTTCCTCTCTTCCTCTCTTCCTCTGCTATATGCTTACATGAGGAGATCAGGGATTAATTTACAGAAATTCCCATGCCAAATATGTAATTTACTAATGAAACTCCTCAACCCTTTGCAGACACCCTGACTTCTGTCGTTCCTTTCGACCGAGGATTTGCACCTTCTCTGCTCACTGCCCCATAACGGTGGGATGTCACAGAGCCTCCTAAAAATCAGTCATGACTCTCCTCCACGGCTCAAGCTTGCAGAGGCCCCCCTCCAGCTGTGTGCAATCTTGAGAGGCACTTAATGAATTAGATATTATTAATATTCACTTCCAGCATCAGAAGGCAGTAATTAACTCTTTGAAGACTCATCTCAAACCCTGCTTTATTACTCAATCCTCAGAGGCAGCTATGTAATCTCATTGTGATTTTAAAGAGTATCTTTCCAGAATAATTATTTTCCTTCTTTAAAAAAAAAAAAAGAAAGAAAGAAAAAAAAAGAAAAAAAAGTTCTGCCTTGGAGTGTGCAATAGTGATGTTAGACATGCCGTAAAGATTTCAGAGCACAAAACATGATATGCTGCAGTACTTTTGCTGAGCAGATGCCTTAAGGAGGTCATTCAACATGCCAGGTTCTAAATGCTATTTGAGAGTGAGAAAACATTATTTTCCCACTTCAACAAGACTTTCGCTTCCCTGTCATGTGGAAATAACCTTTTGTGCTCAGTACTGTTACTAATTTATTAGCCTTTTGAACATCTAAATGTTTCACAGTCTGTGGACTACATCAAAGTTCTGGCTGAGGGACAGGGCAGCACAAACACACCGTGTGCGCCCAAATCCATGGATGTGTGTTCCAAAGAGCAGACCTGGCCCAAGAACACTCCTGCCTATACATTTTTGACAGTGGGAACAGCCATTTCCTCGTGCACAAAACCCTGATGAGTGTATTTATGTTATAATTGAATGTCAAACCTTGTGAGTGATGACTGTATAGAAAAAGTGCTAAGTGTATATTTCTCTTGAAGTCAATTAAAGGAGACAATGATTTTCTTTCAATTTAGATTGCATGACGCCAGCACAAGCTGCTGCAGCACAATGCAGCTGTCAGCCCAGCCTCACTGCCTGAACAATTGCTTTCTGTTCACCTGCTGGAACTGTCCTGGACGACACCGATTCTCCTCAGGGATGAACTCACCGCCAAACGCTTCTGCGATTCCCAACAGGAAATCACATATCCTTCCAGCAGATAGGAGGTTTGAAACAATCCCCTGAATAACTTTATGTAACAGGACTTAGACTGTGTCCCTGGTGTTGAACGTAGCATGATCTATTTTGTGCCCAGGAACAAAACCCAGGATATCTGCAGAGCACACTCTGGCTCAGCACATTTGACTGCAATGCCAGGCTGCTTCTGAAATAGTTATTGACTGAAACTGCAGGAGACAGGTGGAGTCCATCTGAGGCACCTGAGGTATTTAAAAGTTAGTGATCAAGGACTCTGTGAAAATCAAACAGGGATGGCTCTCCCACCCCAAACCATGCATTGAGAGAGGCCAGAGGATCTCCTAGAGGAACCATTCCTCATGGGCTATCAGTGATTGGTCACTACCTTGGACATCACCACCCAACTGTTAATGAAATTAATTCCACCATGCACGTCCCACATCGACACGACATTTCCTTGACTCTTCATCCCCCTCACGTGCTGCCCACACATTCCCCCAGACAGAATTTCCTTTCCTTCTGCAACATCTAACATTTCTTTAGGAATGCTATTCCCATCTCACTCAGAGTCACTGCCCCCATGGCAGAGTCCATGTACCTGACACTGAGCTAAAGCACTCTACTGGGAACTTGAGTTCCACGAATTTTTCCACCTGGGTGATTCCACATGCCAGGGCCCTGCACGGAAACCAATTTTCCTAAAAAAAAGGTGTGTGAGAGAGAAGAAAATCCATGACAACTCAGCCAGGAGGCTACTCCCCATGTGCATCCCTGGACTACAGAGCTGAGCTCCAGCACACTGCCCTGTCAGGAAGCGACACGGCCGTGTTTTTCTCAGGGAGCCAGCTGGAGTGACAGGTTCACGGTTTTAAGAAGGAAAGAATACATTTTGGTACAACGTATGTGGCGTTATCTTGTCCCATGAAATCACCATCAGCAATGCCTGAGCAGAGCTGTCATCGCAGGGCTGTAGCTGGTGAGGGGTAAATGCTGAAGTCAAGGCTTGGAGCACCTCTTATCAACAGAGAAGTGATAAGCTAGAAACCCTGAACCAGCTTTGAAGCCCCAAAGCCCTCCTTCAGGTCTGGAGCGGAGTTAACAACCTCCCAGTCTGAGGTAAGCTGACAAGCTGGAACCAAACCTGATTATAACTCAGCTCCTTCAGGCTCCAGCACAGACAGAGGGGCACTGTAATCCCATTGCATCTGCTTCTTGCCATGGGTATTTTGTGCCACACTTGGGGTATTAATGAGCACGAGGGATGCACTAAAAGTGCATCCTCCTCTGAAAGTAGCATTTGTACAATGCTCCAGGGGCTAAAGAGAAACTAGACTTAAAAATGTAAAATTCTATTTGTGTTGAACTCCTGTTACTGCAGAGGCTGAAATTGTCTTGTGAAATACTGAGGCAGCCTTGGTACATTATCAGGTGAGATGCCCAAGGTACAGCTGCAGAAAAACGTGTTTCAGCAGCTAGAGGATCACAGTTAATGCTCAGTAATCTATAAATCATTGTTATGAGATTTCTCTATGCAAATGAAATTTATATAACCCTCATCAATCGCAGAAAAAATGATAAAGATGAAATTTTGCAGCCGCAATGCGAATTAAAGGATCCCTTAACCTGTTTTCAAGATACGTCTTTATAGCTAATTAATTTTTAGATGGAGTGTTCTTTGAGAGAACTAATGGATAGTGAGCATTGCTGATTGATTATAAAATGAGCAGGAGGGTTTAAGAAGTGAGCTGTGAATGTAAAATCACTACCAAGCTTTATTAACCTTGCCATATTAAAATTCTAGACTATGCAACTACGAAAAGCAGGTATTAATACAGTACCTTTGATGAGTGTATTTTAGTTATTTAACATCAATAAATTTCTCTTAGTTGATCTATGCCATGGAGATCCATCAGGCTTGTCCTCTGCACTGTATCTTAGAGACTTCACCTTTGAGGAATCCAGAATTTGGATTCTATAAAATATAACTTCGTAAATTTATGCAATGGGGTCTAAAAAACCAACAAAATGAAAACCAGCAACTGCGAAGAAAAGGAAAAGAAATGCAATTCGTATGTCATCCTGCAAGGACTGCTCTCCAGAGCTGCAAATCAACGAGTAACTTTTATTGAGCCATCATTACAAACAGTGGCAGCATTTATGGAAAGGCCACTCAATCTGCAATGACCTGAAAACATCAGCAGGAAACGAGGGCTGCTAAACACTGCAACCATCTGCAGAAGGGGAGAAAAGGGGAAAACAAAAGCTGCTCCCTTACCCTCTTCCTCAGGTTGCAGGTGAGCGTGAGGTTCCTCGAGAAGGAGTTTGCAAAAGCCGTGTAGAAGTCCAGCACTTTGAGCAAGGCTTCTCGCTTGATTATATGCAAATCGCAGTAGGTCAGAGCCCGGACGTTGGCACAAGCATGGGCCAGGCTGGTTTCCTTCCAGAAGATGTCACCAAACACATCACCTTTACCTGAAAAACAGCAGGACAGGTTTGTTTGTTTCCCTTTTTTAAAAGGTAATGCTTATCGGAGTTGTTGAGCACACAGGGATTTCCTAACCTGTCTTATGCTTCCAATCACCACAAAATAAGCTCCCAGCTGTAAAAATTAATTAAAACAAAAATTTTAAAGTAGCTGACGTACTTGAGTACCCTTAGCAGTAGCCCCAGGTTTTTAAGGTGTTTATAGATTGCTCTGTGAAGTGTCACCAAATATAAGGGCCAGATTGCAAAAGTCTCCTTGTAGCTGTAGATACAAGTCATGGATTTTTCAAAGGCTAGTGAATATAATGAGCACTTAACTAATGTTCAGGTGATTGAACATTTCAAGTGTCTGCTCCCAAGTGATTTAGGAGTCCTGCTCTTACAGAAACCCTCCGACACCTGGGTTCCTTCACCCCCATGGCTCTACAGTGCGGTGCAGCTTCCAGGGCCCAAGGAGCACATTTCAAAGGATGCTTTAACATTTTTAATTCAGTGCCAACACGCCTTCTGGAAAACCCACCGAAAACCTCACTGAGACTTTTAATCTTTAAATAACCACCTCTAAATCTTAAACACATCCAGAAGTATAGTTCTAAACCCAAATTCATCCCTTTAAGTAGAGGCTTAGGCTTAACTCTGTATTTCAATGTTTGATGAGTAAGAGAGGGTTGGACACCTTAGACACCTTCACGTATAAATACCTTCAGCCAGAGGGGAAAATGACACCTGAAGGCATTGGCAGGCAGGGTAGCAGAGCAGCTGATTGGGACTTGGGTCCCACAGAGAGAAGAGCTCCAGAGGCTGAAGTGCTGTGCCACAGCCCTGTTTCCACTCCTCTGCAAGGAATCCACACCTCCCCATGCCTGTGCCAGACAGTGAAGCAGGATGAGAGGATGAGGAGCGCAGATTGGAAATCACACTTCTGACCCAACCAGAACCCCAGCAGGGGTGCAGACTGGAGATACGCTTTGGGGTTTGGACCCTCTGGCTGTTGTGAGCAGAGGCAGTGGCAGTGGCAGAAGGCACACTGAAACATTCAAAAGCTGCCTCTGGCTGCCTGG
Source organism: Origma solitaria (assembly GCA_013397895.1). Classification (NCBI taxonomy): domain Eukaryota; kingdom Metazoa; phylum Chordata; class Aves; order Passeriformes; family Acanthizidae; genus Origma; species Origma solitaria. Next base: position 1,211,025 of record VZRL01002501.1, on the reverse strand, counting down.
CCACGGGCTGGGCAAGGGCCACGGGGTGTGGTTTGTGCCTGACACCTCAAATCTGACGCAGAAACTGTGGTACAAAGAGTATTTTTTGGTTCAGACCCCCAGAGATATCCCAGCTCTTTATTTTAGCAGTTATTAAAAGGGAACTAAAATCAGTCCATGGCTGCTGATTTCAGGTACCTCAAGTAGCCCCTTGGTGAAGGTTAGGGATGTTATAGTTTTGGCAGTAAAAAGGTAATACATTTTCATATTTCCTCTTTTAAGAACTCGTAACATTTCGCTCAACTCTGTTTTGGGAACACAGACCAGAGGGGCAATTTATCCAACCTTATTACTTTTGGGGGTCAGAGGCTCTATTTCTCTATTTCCATTTCTGCTCTAGGAATTGTATCCAGTAAAACATATCCAACATTTCTCAGGCAGAGCGAAATAAAATGTGTCCTTATCTTCCCTCCTCTGTTTTTATTTTCTAACAAATGTCTCTATAACAGAATCATCCCTTAGAAAGGTTATAACTGCATCTCATTGAGCTGCTTTTAATTCTACATATTTTTATGTAATTAAAATTAACTACAATACATAACACAGCTGGTATAATTTATAAAACAAGGCGCTTTAAAATGTTTCCCTTAATACAGAGCATTTTGTAGTAACATTATAATTTACCCAATGTACTGTTTTGAAATTACCTTTTGCAGCTAATTGTCCTTGTCTCTACCTAGAGTTCAAAACCCAGTTTACAGACACACTCAGCACAGCTACATAATTTATAGAAAACAGACCATTTCTGAAATGCACAAAATTGCTTGATGGATTTGCTCTCTGAGGTGGACACAGGACAGAACTGAGTCCTGCTTTCAGTGCAGAGCGCAGTTAAAAGACAGTGGTTTTACCACTGACATGTGAGCAAACCACGTTCTCTTTTCAAATTTAAGCTAATACGTAGTTAATTTAATCAAGAGGTTGAAAGCAGCAGATGCTCACCCCAAAACTCTGCACAATGGTTTCTAAATCTGTGTTACAGAATCTGTACACAAACCATGGATAAATGAAACCAATATTCCTAAACCTGAGGAGATCTTCTCACTGTCTTCACTTGAGTGTGGCAGGGAACTGCCATCACTCACTGATTTGAAGGGTGAAACTCTAAACTCCTCTTACACTGTGGTTTATATTCTTCAGAAAGTATAAAATCTTGGAAGCCTTTAGAAGTTCTCAAATTTGACATTTCCCACACACACTTCTGAGCTTATTTTCTGGTTAAAAATGTGCTAAGGAATGTACAGAATGAAAACAAAACCTTCCAGATTCTCCAAAACAACGTGTCTTTTTTTCATAAATACAGAGATTAATGTACTATATTTTTTCCCTATTAACTGTAGCTCACTGTGCAGAGAGAGGTAATTATTCACTCAGGACAAGATCCGATGTTAGGAAAAAATTCTTCTCCCAGCGGGTGGTGAGGCACTGAACAGGGTGCTCAGAGAAGCCGTGGATGCCCCAAACCTGAGATGTTCAGGGCCAGGCTGGATGGGGCTTTGAGAAACTTGGTCTGGTGGAAGGTGTCCCAAACCCTTCTATGATTCTGAGGTCAATTTCACACATTGCAACTAAATAAAAACAGAATTTTCAGAGTTGCAAAACAGAGAATTTAACTGGGTAGGTCTGACACAGCTGCTCAGAGACAAATACAAGTATTTTTCACTTGCAGGGGATGTTCAGTGCTCCAGGGAAAGTGCTGCCAGCGCTGGGAATGCAGAGGTGCTGATGCAGCCTGAATAATTCCCAAAGCTTCTCTCCAGAGATTTATTGAGGCCTTGGGATGTTACCTCCCAAATCTGCCCTGTCCTGAGTCCTGAGCAGTCTTCATGCCCCTCCTGAACGGAGGTGAAGAGCTAGGAAATCCTCCTGCCCCTGCTCTCACAGCGCCCGAAGCATCGCTGGAGAAAGGAATGCTGTAAATTGGAGTGGGAACTACTTGCACACATTTTACACATCACAGAATCGTGAAATCCTTTGGGTTGGAAAATATCATCAAGTCCAATCATTAACCCAGCAACGCCACACTAAAATGCCCCTAAATGCCACACCTGTAGTTTATGGAATCATTAGATTGGAAAAGACCTCTAAGATGACAAAAATTCAGATTTTTCAACTGAAAGGAGCATGGACAAGAAGTGGACATGTGAAGGGTGTTGGTGGCAAGCACAATTTTTGCTGAAATAGCTACACTGCTATCATTCTAAATCCAGTGTACTATGTATGTATGCATGCCTGTACATAAAATACACAAATATATTCATGCATATCCACATAAATATATTTAGGGGCAATCATATGGTATGCAGCTGTATAACAGGTCAGGATATTTCTAAGCACTATTCTGTCTTCTATATTCTGATAACCCTCCCAGACAGATCTGGGAGGACAGATGTTCTCCGCAGCCTTACACCATGGACTGACCTGCCAATTTGTCAGACAGCAGCTCATGCCTGGACCTTTCAGGCAGAAGAAATTCTTAAGGGCTTTATGGAACCCCCCAGGAGCTTGCAGATGGAATGAAAAAGTGCTTGAACTCGGAAACACTCTTTTTAAACAGCATCTCAGAACCCTCATGTGTATTTATGTAAAGACAAAATTTATCCTTCTTCAGATGGGGACAGAAACTGAGCTAATAAATATCCTAGCAGACATTAGAGCTTGATGGATCCTTTGGAAGAAAATTTAGGCTGGCAGTTAAAGAATAAATTCGTGGTGGGAAATAGCACTGGGTAAAAACACATAAAGAGGACCAAGACTTCTTAAGGAGGTGTTTTTCTGTGCAGTCTTAGCTAATAGACCAGCTACCCTTCAACCATTTTAAAATATCTCCAAAGCCTCATCAGTCACGCCAGCAAGAGCCAGACATGATGAATGATGTTGGCTTTCCATCATGATGCGCTCAAATGTTGCCTGCGAAAAGCAAAGGCTGATGTTGTTTCAGAATCAGTAAAGCTGGATCACAGAAAGAAAATGGCCAGAACTACCTTGAAAATGAGATCAGAGTTGATCACAGAGCAGTGTAGAAATCCACTTCTATAGAACTGCTCAAGAAAGGGCAGAAGGAAGGGAGAAAACAGCATTTCCAGCCTCTGGAGCACTGTCAAAACAGTCAGTAAAGCAGCAATGACAAGAGACTGTGCCAAAATCCAAGTTCATGCTGGCAAAGGTACTTTGCATTATTTAACACAGAGCAGCCTTCCCCATCTGCACCTGGAAACACAAAGGAACTGACCTCTCTTCCAACATTCACGGCTGCTGTAAGCAGGGCCCAAGGTCCAGAAAGATTTCTCTCCTTATCTCTCTCATTTTTAGTGCAAGTATCATAGTGCCTCTTATCTTTCTAGAAGTCCCAGCACCTGGAGACAGGTTATTTCCATTTTGATTTTATACAGAAATAGGTTTCTGTCCTTCCTGACTGAGGAAACAAACCTGAAAGCATGACCATTCCTACCACCTTGAAAACTCGTAAAGCAAATCCGATTGCCTCAAACTGTTAGTCTAATTTAAAAGAATTGTATCACATGATTTTTAAATAATTTTCCTCTTCTTGTGCTAGCAAGAGTTTCAAGTTTTGGCAGTAAAGCATTTAGGTCAAATCCAAAAATGTATCCATTCAGTGAAAGGAATCCTTCTGACGCTGGAGGCTGTGGATCAAATCTGTAACACACCAGCTGGCACTAAATTAAGATTGGTGTTTCTCATCATAATTAACCATCATGCGCAGAGAGATACAAAAACATATTAAATTTACAAAATAGTATGAAAAATTCAGATTTGTCAATAAGAACTAATGACACTTTTGAACAAGTATCAGTAGGACTAAATCTTGCATGGTACTGCAGATGTCAACCCAGACCTGCAAGATCTGATTCCAAGCCACTTAAGAACTGCACAGAGCAGAGCAGCACGTCACACTTGTTCTCAGACCAGTAACTCTTCAAGTATTTTGCAAAATACTTTGAGATTCAGCACTTAAAACCCAGCCTGAATCACATTAATTATTTCAGTTCTGCTAGCTGAAAAAACTCAAGCCTTTCCTCTATGAATCATTTTCCTCTTAGTTAATTTAGAGCTTTAACTCATTGGAACACAGGGGACTTTTCCTATAGATTAAATAGGACACAACCTGTTCTGTAAATTGCTACCAGGTGCATGTTACTAACCTGGGGAAATGTTCACAATTAGTCTGCCTTGGTTGACTTCACATGGAAAACAACACAAAAGTTCACTATAAATTAGCAAGAGCTGATTTGACACAGGGGCAACTGTGCCACCTTCATTCCACTTGAGAAGAAACCCCAGCTGCAACTAAACTAATTAAAATTGCAGAATTAGCCACTAATAGCATGAGATGGAACTGGACTAACAGTTTTTCATGTCACAAAGTGCATCACATACGGTCAGTCTTGTCCTGCACAAAGCACATGCCCAGCTCCCTGGGCATGGAAATCCAAAGTGTTGATGCATGGATCCCAGTAATGCCCATGGATGAGAGTGATGGAGCTCCTGGGCCTCCTGCTCACCCAAATGGGAGCTGCTACTTGCTCTTTCTCTGAAGAACTCTTCTCCGTGTGATTTTTGTCTGAATCAATCTTTTGACTGCCAAACACAAATAGCATTAAGAGCAGAAAAAGACTCATCTCTATTTTCAGCTGCCGTACCAAACTCAAGAAGACACTTACTTTCCCCTACTCCTCTGACACTGCATCATATCCCCCTCCCAGATAAAACATTCGGAAATAATTAACGAAGCAGACCTTTAATAGGGCCTGGTTTGTCTAATGACAATAAACAATGGGTTGCTCTGGAATTATATGCAGAACATGCTGAGAATTAACATGCAACACATAAAGCCAAATAACTGAATACTATGGGATCAGGACCCTAAGCGCGGCTGAAATATGAGCTATTAAATCTATATTCACTCTGGCTTGACTATCAAAACTGAGTTCACTCAGCAGCAACCTCCACCAGGATTTCACTGCTCAATATATTTTTATCGCTATGCAGCTTGAGCAGTATTTTTGATCAATTCCTACAATCAACATCTGAAGGCGGTGGGCCATTATTTTTCTGCTGAAAAAACGACTTCTTTAAACCTTGTTAATCAATACGCCCAGTTTAAGTTACTGCACAACTTACACAGCCAGCTGTGCAAATAGCAGGAGCTGTAGAGCAACTTCCAGAGCCACTTGGTTGGCATTGCGGCCGATGTGTAACTCCTCATCAGGAGCAAATTCAGGTTAATTGCAGCAGGGTGAATTATGAGGTGCCCTCTGGTACCTGATGCCTCTTTTCATTAGCCTGGGGACTCCAAACCCCTGGTCCTTCCTGAGCTCCTTCGCTGGTAACACCTCCCCGTGCAGAGCCGTGGCAGTTAAATTGTTTACTCCTGCTTGAGACGGTGGAAAATTACCAGTGTGCCTTCTCAGGGTCACCTCGCTTACTGGGAAAGTTTTGATAATTAGAGACAAGACTGTTTTCCCTTCTCCATTCTCCTGGCAACTGCAGATGAGTTATGTTAAAATCACCGTGTCTCCTTCTCCCCAGCGCAGAGCACCCCAGCTCAGCACGTGGTGTGCTCCCTGCTACAGCCACGACCTGCAGAAGGTGGGACACAGCCTCGGGAAGGGGAGGTAACTAATGAGAGCAATGTAATAGGGCACCTGGATATCTCCATTAATGAGTCCTAAAAACTGTGGGTCTGCAACTGGAGTCATTCTCCTCCTGTTGGTGTTTCTGTAATGCTGATTGCTGCAGCGCCTGGGCATTTAACTATGCACAAATGAGAGCAAAATCAAACCAGGGGGAACAAAATGTCACAGTGCTGCAAGCTGCCCTGTCGATCGCCAGGTTTCACCTGATTTCAAGCACAAGAAACACCAAAGCTGGGGCTGTTGATGCAGGAAAACTGCTGCTGAACGAAAGGATGCTTGTTCCACAAAGTTGGAAAAAAAGAAAAGCACCTGGATGAGATGCCAAGTCTCCTGAGGACACCGTTTCTGCAGGCAGGGAGGATCGATGTGCCAAGCCACAGTGGCTCTGAGGAAAGGGAACATGATAAGGGAAGAGGGACAAAGGGAAAAAGCAGGAAGATCATGGTGTGATTCATGCCAGGACCCAAGGGAGGATGAAGCCCTGCACTTTGGACGGAAGCGTGAATCTCAGAGATGGGAGATGGTTCTTAACCTGTTTTGATGTCCTACCTGACTCACTTTTCTAGGCTATTCCAAATTTAAAAATACATCAAACCATCCAGCTGCAGGTGAGCATGGTTAACAAAAAAAACAACCAAGAACCCTTCTCTCTCTCTCTCTCTCAGCAAAGCAAATAACACACTATTGTATTAAACCACACTACACCATTATTTCCTCTGCAAGGAGCAGAGGCTGCAGACAGCAATTCCTGTTCACTCCTGCTCTCATAGAGGAAATTAATGAGGACAAGTTTCCAAAGGATACTTATCAATCTCCTCTAGGTTTCCAGTCTAGGTCACTGCTGGTGGATGGAGAAGATGGAAGCACAATTCTGCAAGTTGACTTTCCCTGGGAAAACCAGAGTGGCAGCAGATGCTTGGGACATTCAAAGCAGGTAGTGAGGTTTTCCCATTAGTCAGTTTTTTTAAATCTGGCCTCCCCCTTAGGCAGATTCACGTTCCTTGTGCTTGAACTTCTCAAGGCAGGACAGATCAATAAAAATTATGTTTTCCGCTGTCTGATCTGCAGTTGCTGTTTCAGGTGCCTCAGTTGCCACTATAAATGTCTTTGCAACTACATCTGAGAGAGATTTTCTTCCACAAGGGAATTTTTGGGACACAACATCCCATAATTACTCAGTTCACTATTCTGCTAAATAATCTGTCAGAGTATGAAAAAACTCTTCAGTGTGTTCTAGGACTAGAGGAAGCAGTTTATGTTCCTTGAAGTTACATTTACACATTCTGCCAATCCCTGTAGTACATGACAAACACAGCTCTGAGTCATGGGAGAATTGGAGGCACTTTTGGTAATTAAAGGTAATTCACTTTAACCAGATATGGTTAAAAGTCTCTCTGGTCAAATGGGGATTAATATAAATACTAGATTTAGTACATCTACAAGATAGAAATAAAAAGTTCTTACTGGCATGTCATTCCAAATACACAATATTCATTAATAAATGAAATCAAATTTTGCATGTAATCCATTTAGTGATAGCTCTTAGTTCAGTAAATTACATATTTAATGTTTTCATTGTAAAAACTGTTTATTTGTTTAAATACTGCTACTTCCTCTTAAGCCTTTTGTTTTTTAAATAACTGTAAGCAAATATAAGATATCATCACTGAGATTAATTATAAAAATGAAACGGTCCAGTGAGCTGGAATACAAGGAATAATTTCCTATGGAAATTGTTGATTTAGGAGCTTTCATCATAATGACTTCACATCTGAATATGGAAACACATTCATTCTTACACTAAATCTCTCTTTTTCAAAACCTTAGTGTATTCTAGCATACAGAAAGGCACAGCAGGGATTTCCAAAGAGCACGGATGTGCGTTTTCCTGAGCTCATCCTCTGGCTGGGAGAATCCAAGTGATGCCCCGGGGGCAGCTGTTCCCACACAGCCCCACCCACACACCGCCCAATCCCAGCCCAGACCCAGCCCTAAACACACACACGTTTTTAGGGAAACCCCTCAGGAGCCCTCTGGAGCCACCCTTACAGGGAGAAGTGGCACAGAGCTCCAGGGGGGTGTGACAGAACCCCCAGGACCACGAACCCACTGGATTTGCCCTCGGGGAGCCACAGCTGTGGCTTAAGAGAAGGCAAATATTCAACAGGTGACGACTTCTACAACAAATGGGTGTATTTTAGCGAGACAGGCACTGGAGAGTTCTTCTGCAGAGCCACCAGTTTTCCTTCTACATGGTTCTGCCTCTGGTGACGATTCCTGACTCCACTCTGGTGCTGAGCACTCAGCCCCACCATCTGCCACACCTTTCCCAGTCCCATACAAGCTCACAAAATCTGCACTGGGCTCTTTCCCACCTGCTGCTGGCAAACCTGACAGCACAGTGGGGTGACAGGTCATTAACCTGGAGCTCCCCATCACTCAGAGTTGTCATGGCTGTGCTTTGATATGCAGTGTAACCCCATCCCTCTGCAAAGTCAGGTCAGACTCTTCATATTCTGTAAAGCCAGCTCACTAGAAGCAAAAATTTTGCTTCCTTGCAGAGACTATTTGCAGGTGTTATTCTGGGCTAGAACACAGACAAATCAAAATCCCAGTGCGAAGGTTAATGTGGAAATCCTCCTGAGGGAGCAACACAGAACAATGTGCGCTTCCTCCAGCAGGCTGTTTAAAGATGTCAAGCACACAGATGCCATTCTCTCCTGCTCAGAGACTCTGTGGCTGTGACCAGTGCGCCATACTGGGGAGACAGAGCACTCCCAATGGCACAAAAAATGAAGGATTTGCTTCCTGAGTACGATCTCTGGAGACACAGCATGACACCTTATGACAACTGCTAGCCTCCCGTAGTCCCTGCTGATGTTAGCCAAGAACAGCTAATATTCAATATTCAAACAGGTAATATTCAAACCTCAGCAAAAGGAAAATACACACAAACCACGAGAGCTCCAGCAGAGGTCACAGTACCTAAAATCGCCACCACCTCGTCGTCCTGGATGACTTCCAAGGATCCTGAGACCACAAAGCAAAGAGCATCCACGCTTTCCCCAGCATGGTAGATGAGGTCCCCCGGGGCACAATGGATGGTCTGGAACTCCACGGCCAGGGCTCGCAGGCAGCCATCGCTGGCCAGCCGGAAGGCAGGGTGCTCGTTGAAAACCTTGCGGTTCAGGTGCACGCAGATGTCTGCCCTCATGTCCTTTGGGCAGATCGAGAGGACCTGGAGGAAAGAGAAGATGGGAAAATAATCATCTGGGAATCACTTTATGAAATAACCCAATGGATGGGTGTGAAGATCTGCAGGGGGAAACTTGGAATCCATCCATCCATCCATCCATCCATTGATCCATCCTATATCCATCCATCCATCCAATATCCATCCATCCTATATCCATCCTATATCCATCCTATATCCATCCTATATCCATCCTATATCTATCCTATATCCAGCCATCCATCCACCCATCCATTCATGCATCCATCCAATTATTTCATAAAGCTTCTGGTGGGAGTTTTATGCTGATTTGGGGTTGTCTTTTCTTACCCATCTATTGCTTTCACTGAGACTGAAAGGGTGACATGGAAGGCAGGACTATTCTGTTACACTGTGCTCACTCCTAAAGGTTCTCACACTCATTTTCCAGAACTGCAGGTGGAAATGCTGTGTCCTGTCTGAGGGTATCCCTCCAGACTGGAGCCCAGACCATCCACCTGCTGCTATACTCGATCCTTGCAGGAGCACAGAACAGACACACATAGCTGAGACCGCTCGAGGACATGCAAAGAGACAATTCATAACAGAAAAAAACACCACATTTTGCTCACATCCAGAAAAAACAGCTTTCAGAAGTCCTGATACAGGTGACCACTTACTGACACGTGTCCAAACACACCCAGGGCTCAGTTTCAGTGAGATATACAGGGAACAACCTGCCCAGGAGGGCTTACAGGGTAGAAAATCCAAAGAAATTAGAGGAAGAGGAAAGTATAATGAAACCTTATGAAATGTAAAGGTGAGTGAAGAACTGTCCTGTGAACATGAAGATACCTTCACAGAGGATCAATTAAACAAGGCCTTCAGGCAGTTTCTTACCTTAAATAGCTTTCCCTATTGAAATAGTAACACAAATACACCTGAAGAAAGAAAGTGAAAACCTGTGGGTCCTGTTGGGTTTGCAAACTGTGTGTTTAATATTTGCACACGCTCCTAAGCACACAAACATCCCCTAAAATGCTGTTTTAGTAGCTAATTGCACTGAGAAACATATAAAACCTTTCAATGTTTTTCTAGGATAAATAATAGAAAAGAACACGAGACAAAGAGCACTCTGGAAGTCTCATCTAAAGAAGACTGCAGATCAATAATACTGATTAATTTCTCATCGTAGGAAATTAATCTGGCAGCTTGCGCTGCAGACAGGGCAGGAGACAGGGACGTGGGGTCAGTGAGTTGACTATCATGGAATAATAGCAGAGGGAGACTCTGGCAACCCTGACTAAGCTTTGAGGCAAATGGCCATGTTAATGAACTCAAGCCACGGTTTTATTTTCTGATCAATGCAGAAGAGGTATAAAACATACTATTGGCAAAGCACTACTAAAGCTCCTAAAACACAGAATGTGAAAAGAATAAATAACTTTTATTTTACTAATAATATTTACTCCTTTCCTTATTTAAATGGATCAAATTTTCCTTTGGGATCAAAGACATAATGAACACAGAAAGGTGAAGTAGAAGTTATTCTCCCATTCTGTGACAGTCTGAGGTGAGAAGGGGCTCCTGCAACCATCTGCACTAACCTCTTCCACTACGAATTTTCACATAAATCCCAGAACACCTGGTAAAATTATAGCTCAGAAGGCCTTTAGTTGATTTTTTCAAATGATACAGGGTAGTTGTTTCAATGGACAGCTACTCTCTCTTTCAAAACCTGTGCTGTTTCTGAGCTGATTTTTTTAAAAAATTTCAGCCAATAGCCAGAGAATCTAGTATCTTGTTGAGATAAAAGACCTGCAATAATCAGAAATCTCTTCCACATGTAGATGTTCATAGAGTATGAGCAGGTCACCTCTCAATCTCATCTTGAAAAAACAAGAGAGACAGATGATGCTTTTTCTACCTAACTCTATGAAGCACAAGCTCTCTTTGGAAACCTCCCCCTGCATGAGGTTTTCTCACTTACAACCACCTTCCCAGAGCTACCAGATAATTAGTTTTTATTTTATTTAACACTGAGTAAGTCAATTTGGGTTAATGATATTTTTCTGTAACAAAATGTTGTACAGAACATATTAAAATACCCTGCATAACGATGCTTTGTCATAAAAATTAGTAATAAACACGTTTGACAAGACGTATTTTCTATAAGCCATCATTTGCATTAGTAATAATATCTTGTCTGAGTCACTGTAGACCATATTCTGTATCACATTTCCATAATTTAGTAGGGGCAAATGTCAATTTTACAAACTTCTATTTACCTGAGTCATTCCATTTACCAGTAGAAATATGGGCACACCTTATTTTCTCAGCAAAAAGCAAAGATTACTTTTGAGAGTGATTGTTTCACCTCAGCCTTACTTCTGGATCAATCAGAAAGTTTGTCTTTATTACAATAAAACAGAAACATGCCATCTTTCTTCATCTCAATAGTAACTTAATGAAAAATTCTGCTTTCTTTTCCACCATGATTGATGATTTTTAACATTTTTATCTACTCTTGGGCCTGAATCATGGTTATAAGTTTTTTATATCCCTTTAATACTTTCAGAAATTTAAGTGCTTTTGACTTAACAAGGCCACGAGCTAGGAATTCTCAAACATTGCTCTTAAGAAAAATGTCTGTGTTCATACATGACTGATTACCAAATTTTAGCTTTTAAGCTTCCCAACTGAAGGGCAAATTGGTTAAACTGTTGCAGAGGTTTTGTTCCTGTAAGATTCTGAGGTATTCCAGGACCCTGTGTTTGTCTGGAATGTAAAATAATTATGTCCCTCAAGAATAAAAGTCATTTGGATGCAAAGCAGCATACTATTTCCTTACAAAAATAGACTTAAATACAGAACATTAAAAGTGAACACACAAAAAACTACTCTTTTTATAGACACAAGCACATCTATCATTACACACTGTAATATGAAGAGACAGAAAAAAATCCATTGCACAGAAAAAAGCCAGTCTTAGAGAGCATAATTCAGGAATTTTCTGATGTCATGATAAAGTGATTCTCCTAACGACAAATCACTGTACAGAGATATATGGAGATATCACTTATCAACTAGTACAGCAGTAAATGAGTAATGATCCAAGAGTTAGCCAGGAACAAATACGTTTAATTGGAGTTTTCTTGCCTGCTACATAGACATTGAGAACAGAGAATGAAACAGATGACAACTAAAACAAATTAATACTAATAGATTTGGCAAGGCACTGTTGACTGCTAAAGATAAATCTAGATATAGGTAGGGAAAAAAGAAGAGTAAAGGCAGACAATTGCAACATTCAGCTATGTGTTTATTGCATGCTCTTCAAATGAGCACCACAGATGAATATTCGCCTGAAAATGACCCCTTATTGGTAATACAAGATTTGGGACGTTGTTATTGTGCATTGCTGTCACTGAGATCTCAGCATTTTTAAGGCAGCATGCAAATAAAAATGTACAAACTCGCAGCACTATGGCTGTCCCCGAGTTCACATTGCGCACAAATGCACACATGTGGCTGTAAAAAAGAAATTCAGGTTAAGGGAGCGGATGTCCTGCAATGCTCAGTCAATTTTTTTCAGTGTTGAGGGAATGCCTCAACACACCCTGGCAACAAAACCGGAGTTCAGCTGGGACGTGGGCTCTGCCCTGCCTGTTCTTCTGGCAGCGCGGCAAAAAACACCAAGACAAACTTCTTAACAGGAAATTTCCTTGGTGATTTCACAACCTTTAGCAGTGAAAGCTGCAGTCTGTGGGGCAGGCAGGATATTGAGGTCTGTGATGGCCCTGCTTTGCTAAGGGAGGGCTTTGGAGCCCTTGCAGGGGACAGTCTGCCCAGACCAGGCGCTTGTGCTGCTGCAGAAGTTGTTCTGTAATAAATCTGCAGCCACAGACTTCGCAGGCAGCTCTCCCCTCTGCATCCAGGCAGCATGAAAGGACAGAACTTGCTACGCATCAGTGCAAAATCACAGGGGAAAGCGGAATTCTACCCAGAGCAGAATCTTTGCTGGCTGTACAAAATGATTTTACCAGGAAAGGAGCAAGGCTTCATGAAAGGCACACAGGTATCCACAAAGACCTGGGCCACTCCACAGCTGAGAGGAGCAAAGAGAAAGGAAAGCACAGAACATTTCTCACTTTTCTCTGCACAGAAAACTAAACCTCCTCAAAGTCAGCGTAAGGGAATTGCTGAGCTCTGCTATCTGCAGCTGACACAGACCCCAACACAACACCCAAGCAAAGGCTCAACAGCCCCATCATCTCTAAGTCATCTCTTATGGAAAATGCTGACAGGCTCTCCCTGTCAGGAGCTTGTGGTTGCTGCTAGAGACTGGGAAAGGCAGGAACCAGCTCTGGAAGACCCATGGGGAACTGGCACAAAACTTCTCAGAGTCTTTTCAGCTCGAGGTCTGTAAGGGTAGGGAGTTAAACTCCCCGCAAGGTTCCATCTGATTTTTTAACTTTCTCATCCATTCCCTCAGCATGTGCAGGGAGTTCAAGATAAGACTCCTGAACAGCTCAAAGAGCTCCATGGGGAGCAGAGATTATAAAATATTCAAACAAAAGCAAATTAATCGAAACAAAAACCGTACAGATTAAGAGCGCGTCCAAACAATATCTTTTAGGATGGGTTTACAGGTTTAAGTATTTGTTTAAAAGTCTTCCCCAGCTGGAAAACACTACAGGATGGCTTAGCAGGTATTACAGAATCTGTTACGACTTGTCAACAAAAAAGGGGAAGAGGCCAGTGAATCACAACCATTAGGTATTGTCAATCCTCTTTCCGAACTCAGGATTCCCACGTTCTGGGGGCTGTAGGTAGGGAATTCATTGACTGATAGCCAAGAGCTTAGACAGTCCATGCTGTAATAACAAGGACTGTTTCCTAAATGAATAACTGTAATAAATATCAAAGATACTAAAAACGCCAGCTTTGAAAATAAAGAAAATAAACTCCTCCGACTACTAAGCCATTTGAGGCCACATATAGCTCTTTTTATTTTGTGGAGAAAGGCCACTCTGGGTTTTCAGACATATTCAGCAGTCAGAATCAAGGCCAGTTCTTTCCAAAAAACCCACAATACTCACTAGGCGTCTGACCAAGTTACTCACATTTTTAGAAAGATTTGGCTCATTTGAGTGTGGAATTCTTTTTCAGGCCTGGCTAAAAGTGTTACATTCGGCACTGGATGGAGGCCAAAGAGACAAAGGTAAGAAAACGGCTGACTGGCAAATCACAGAGCATTTTTTCTGTAATAATCAGGTAATTTTGTAAGTATCTCAGAGATGATGTATGGAGCTGAGCAGTAATTAACCCTGCATGCATTAGGGTAGTCTTTAATACATCACTGAATATTTTGGCACTAAGAACTGAATTTCAGCATCAATGGTGTGCTCTGCTTTAATTGCAGTAAGAACCAAGGTCACTTGAATTTAAATGTTTAGAAATGGAGATCTGAAAATCACATCTAAGTTGAGTTTGGCTTGTTTTCGTATTAATAATACATGAGCTGAACGAATGATTAAAATGGATAGATTTAGTAGTATAGTAACATAATTAACTTGGTTTTTTAACCTGACTAATATGTTAGAGACATTAAAAAAATCCCTAGACATTGGTTGTGAAGTCCATCAAATTCAGCTATGTCAACACTGAGAGAATTTGGCTAAGGGTTTGAAAATCAGGGTAAGATGAGAGGCACCACCATGTCTTCTAAGGAATCAAGTGTCTAACCAGAACAGCGGCTACTGCTTTGTCTAATGCACTGAAAAGTGAGGCACACTAATGACATCCATGGATGGCCCAAAGCAGTAGATCCCAGGTTGCCTAAGGGTTGCATATTTCAAGGTTTTATTGGTTTCAGTTTTGCTGTAAAATCTATAGCAAGCAAAATTATTGCATGGCCTTCAAACAAGGCAAAGGATAGCGCACTACAGGGAAATCTATCACCAAACCCCAACTTTATTGATAAAAGAAGAAAAAAACCATAAGAAAGAGTATGTCACACACCAAAGAATTTCTCAAGCCACAACGGTTTCCAGCACTAAGGTCATGTTGGAAGAATGAAATAGTTCAGTGCACTATTTTATTTTGTTCTTCTTCTGGAGGTGGCTTTATTTTCTAACACGCAGCATTATGTAAAGACATTCAAGGAAATGAAGGATGAAAACAGATGTGGAGAAGACCTTCTCCAAGCTGTGATCTGGAACGGACAGTCCTTTGTCTGCTCCATCGCTTTGGTGGCAGTGCTCAGGAAATTGCCCAGCCCATCCACTCAGGGCCTTACTCCCCCAGGAATAAAGCTCGTGAGCTGCTCCATAACCCTGGCATTTCCTCAAGCACGAGAAGCTCACCATTTATTCTCTATCAATCCCAAGATACTTCATCCGAGAGGCAGAGATAACTGTGGATAATCTTTTCAGGCTCTGCAGAGTGCACATAGGAGGTAAACAATCCATACCAGCCAAGAAGGGGAAGCAGAAAGCCCCACTGGTGCACAGGTCCCACTCACGGACCCGTGGGAAGGACAGCGAGACCTTGAGCATCTCTCCTGCATCCCACTCTCCAGAGAGCCCTGGATTCCAACTGCACCTGATCCCAGCCCAGCTCTGGGAGGCGAGGGACAGCTCCTTGTTCACCTCGTCCTGATCTGCAAGGAATGACCAACAACCTCTACAGCCTCCACAACGAAACAAAAACACTTGTCCAAATGATTTTTACCTGCCCTTTCCAGCAGGGAATTGTGTGCAGCTGTCACCCCTAATTTTGCAGAAGTTCTCTCCGGCCACAAAGCTCGGCAGAGTGTTCTACCCCTGGTCATCCACGAGGAAATCCAGCCAGCACTTATGGACACCTCGGATGTGATGGAGCATGGTAGGATTGGCAGCCTGATTCCTCTGTTTGTCTCAGGGATCACTAATTATTTCTACACCTCTTGAAGCTCTTATTAACTGCAAACATGAATAAGCTGCACTGTCCCAATGTAGATTAATGTTTAATGAAGTTACAATCTGTGTCTATTTACTATAAGCCCATCTCCTTTATGAAAGCTTAGTCGG
This sequence comes from Origma solitaria, assembly GCA_013397895.1. Lineage (NCBI taxonomy): Eukaryota > Metazoa > Chordata > Aves > Passeriformes > Acanthizidae > Origma > Origma solitaria. Next base: position 1,195,045 of record VZRL01002501.1, on the reverse strand, counting down.
CCAGCAGTGAGTAATTTTAATTCTGTGTTATTTTCCTGTGATTTCCATTTCAGTCAGTGCAGTGTGGAATTTGCTTTCATTATCCCAATTGCCGCTGATGTTCAGGTTGAAACTAAATAAGATGCCTTTTTTCTCGTTCAACCTATGGCTTTTCTGAAGGAAACATGATAGATATTCATTTAATTGCTTTCTGAGCAAATTGTAAGCCATACAACAACAAAGAGGTCAAGATGAGAAAATCTTCGGCTTTTACAGACATTTCAGAGTGTTATCATTAGATAAGACCTTGAGACATCTGCATGTTAGTTAATGGTTGTTCTGCTTTCCTGGATAATGACCTATTTCCTACAGAAGAGCTAATATCTGTAAATTTCTCATTTGCTCCCTGAAGATTTTAGTAAAAACTAAGAGATTTGAATTCAATGTGTTTCATATAACAAATTATTACTGCACATATTCTTTAAAAATCTACTTAAAAATCATCATATACACAGATAGTACTGCCTCTTTTACCTCTCACAAAAAAACCAAAAAAAATAAGATTCTGATGGATGAGACATACTGTTTAACGCATAAAGACTTTTCAATTTTGTCTTGTTTTTAACCCTGCTCATTATTAGATGGGCAATCCTGAAACCTATGTCACTAAACATTAAAAAAAAACCAAAAAAAACCAAAAATCCCATCTTGTTTGAGGCACTGTTACACCAGGAGGTAAGAGTCTGTGTGTATGTTTTACATATCTCATTCCAGCTGTCAGAGGAGGGCTCTCATATTTAAGTGATTTAAGATTATGGATCAGAGGCCATTTGCTTCCCCTTAGGTAATAATAATAAATATGCTAATGCTTTTAGCGTCATTGTTAATTCCTTGTTTGTGAGCACTCAGAAAGCGCGGTGGTCTGACGGCAGGATTTGAAGATGAGCTACTCCCAAGGAGATCAGGGAAGCCAAAATTATGAGCTTAAAGCACCATCACTCCAGTGTGGGACACCAAGTCCTCTTCCACAAGGAAAACACACTTTAAATTCCGTTTAGGACATCTTGCTGGCAGCAAGGCAGCAAGGACTACATCTTCAATTAATCTCCTCCACTCTAACTTCCACTTTGCCTTCAGTTCTCATGTAAAGACTCATCTTTAGTTTTAGCCAAGATCTTCTTTGGGACTACGCACTGAATGTATTATTCAGGGATAAACATTTGAGGCAACAAATCAACACATGAGAAGTGGTTGTAATTTCAACCAAGTTCTTAACTTATATTTTGTTTTCAAGCATATTAATTTAAAGTTAGCTATCAAAGTAGTTATTAAAGTGTAGTTATCGAAGAAACACATGCATGTGTTTATTGTTGCTCCATCAGTGCTAAGATCGTTCAACACCATAGGAACTTACTGTAACACTCATATAAAAAAACCTCATTCTTCCTTCTTATTCTTCAAATTTGGGTTTCAAAACAAAGCCATTTCAACATGTTCAGTGGTTGAATGAAATGTATGATAAATTTGGGGCAAATAATGTTGCAAAACATATTCCAGTGTGACAATGGAGATATATTTGGAACAATTTAGGATGTAATCGTGTGTATTAGGTTGAAAAACATCCTTGGATGATGGAAACTGCATGATCTGTCTGATGGAAAATGAAAAGCTGAAATTCCGCAGTAATTATCCCGTGTCACGAGTACACGTGTTTTGCAAGATAACTAGAAGCCTAATGAAAAGTTCATAAAAATTAAGGAAAATGGGAAATCATATGATGCAAATATATCCTCACAACAGACTGCTCAGAATGTCATTACTGGAGCTTGGAAAATGAGATTGGTAGAAACCTCTCAGGTCAGACAAAGCAGCACAGAGAAGCAATCCAAGACCTGGAACAATAATCCCCTCTTCCAAACGGGAGCACTGCCTGGACTCAGCAGCTCAGCTGCAGGTGCAGGGCATCCCCTTAGCCCCTCTGTGCCCACAATGATGAATCTGACCTGGCACTGGGGACCTGGGAGGTCCCTGTGCTGCCATCCTCTTGCTGCTCTAGGTTTGGTGCAGATGGATGCAATTTCAGAGCAAAGGATCCTACAACAAGGCTTGAAGAGGTAACGAAGGACATCCACCCTAGATGACAAATCTCTGGGACTGTACCTCTGTTTCTATGATTTTTCAGCTGGAATTGACACCACTTTCTCATTTGTTTGGGTGAAGCACATGGTAACGCCTTCCTAAATGGAGATAAATGTAAGAAGATTGGCTATGACACAGCTTTCCAAGCTTTAGCTAAAGCCCAGGTTTTTGCAGCAGAAAACCTGATTCTTTGCCTGATCCTTGCCCTCGTACAGACCCTGGGATGCTCTGTGCACCACTGGAGCTGTTGCTTTTGCAGACCTGCAGGCTGTAAGGGACACAAAACACCAAAAATATCCAACCCAGTGCTCAAGTTCTTACATTTCTCTTGTCTCTGTCCTTCTGTAACATGGGCTTTTCTGGGAAGCTCGATTAGCTGCAACTACTGATGTCCAGATGCAGAGGTTCCTGAAATCCTTCCACTGTTTTAAATTGGTTTTGGATCCAGGCCTGTGTTTAGGCAAGTCTTCACCAAGGGAAAATGGTTAAAAACCTAAGTCACAGATTTTACAGGTATATTAATTATCTAGCTAAGCAGCCACTCCATCGCACAGACCAGAGAATAATGCTTGCCATGAGTCGGAGATTATGGCTCTAACTGCATTTTTATAATCTATAAAACCAGACATGCGGAAACTATGGTAGGAAATTTCAGTAATTAAAGCATAGGTTCTCCCAATTAACTGCAAAGCATCATTAAAATCTAATGAAATTGTAGTGGAGCAACACAGGACTCTGGCTTAACTGCAAGGAGATAAATGCAAATGAAAGTTGAATTCTCATGTAGTTTGAAGTTTATACAATAGGGCTGAATGCATTTAGAGTAGTTTAGAATATAAAAGCTTGCTTTTAACATGTGTGAATCAGGATTAGGATGTTAGGGTATTAGCATATAAGAAGTTAACATATTAAAGAATGTGGCATACTGAAGCACGAGAATCAAAGAAACAACAATTTTTGCTACTTAAAGTAGTTGTATTGGTGATGGGAAACCGAATTTCACAGCAGATGATAAATAACAGAACTGCTGTTTCATCAGCATGATGTAAGACTGAATTTTTCAGTGTAGAGACTTTATCCTGGCATACCTGAACAATCTGCACCTCCATCCCATATTGCACCTAGATTCAGCTGAAGAAAGAACTTTGAAGCTCTGCAATCACATTTCAAGATATTAATCTGTCATGACTCTTCCTTACGCTCCTTTGGACACTTGGCTTTTAAGTTCTTAGGAGGGAAATCATGGATACTGGAGCTTGAATGCCTAATTTTAACTGATGTGTACCAGATCCTCAGAAGCCACAGGAGCACTCCTGATCTTCACTGAGCAAAAATCTCTACCTAAAACTGTTTTATCTTGCCTTACACTCAAGGCATTGCAGGTGGAGCCCCTCTCCCATCTGACTTCCACTCTCTGAAGCACCCAAAGCTGGGCAGACTCACTGCACACACAATGAGGTCTTGAGGACAATTCAGGAGGTCAGTCCTGGCTCACGATGAATCGCTCTCCAAAGATGACCTTCTTCCATCAGCTTTTGAAGAAACCTGAATGGCCAGACCCTCCTGAGGGCTGAAGTCCTGTGGGACTCCCACCCTGCACAGATGCCAACACTATCACATTCTCTGTACCTCGCTGCCAAAGGCCTGAAGTGCCAGTCCAGAGATCTGAGCTCGAGGAGATCAATCTCTACTGCCATTAAATCCTATACTAATTATGCTGATGGATATGCTGATGTCCCAGGCATCAGCAAAGGTCCAAGCCAATCAAACTCATTTAATTGCAATGCACAGATGCCAATACTTCTCAGGATGATACTGATGCAGTTTAGACACCAAATTATGTTCTCGGGCTAATTTGAAGACCAATTTCCCATTGATTTCAATAGTTAAGTACATTAAAATTATTTAGCATTTAGACAAACTAAGACTGGAAAGCAGAAAACATTTACCATAATGAAAAATAAAGACATATTTTCAAAGCAGCAAGAGTCCGTTTTTAAAACAACCAGTTTTTGTTCCAAACACAAACATAATAAAGGTGCAGCATGCAGTTAAGAATTTGTTAGTAAATTATATGCTGCTATACAGTCCAGTTTCTGAGACAGCACACAATAGACACAAACTCTTGCTATCTAAACCATTACCTCAGGTACTCATACCTTTTCTGTGTCAATTCCTTTTGACATGGACCAGGTTGAGACAATATAATCCATGACTCTTTCACTAAGGCCTTTTGGGACTTGATATAATTTTAGGAAATCCCTCACATTGTTGAGCATCTCATGGTAGCGGTTGGTGTTGGCATACATTTGCTGGAAAATGGTGGTGACGTTTCCAAAAATAGTTGCATAAAGAAGAGCTGAAAAAAAAAAATTTGAAAATAAATATCTATGCTCTAGTAAATGCTAATCATAATTCAAAGATAATGTCAGGGAATTTTATGTTTGGTTACAAATTACTGCAAATACGTAGATGTAAACTGAGAATTTCTATTTATGGACACTTTCTCACATATGTACATGTACAGAGTTATTTACTGAATTTACCCTTACAGCTCATACAGCCACCCCATGTGCATTAATTTACAAAATCAGTCATAATGTCCATACAGAGCAGTTAATTTCTAAAGCCTAAATTTGACAAAGCATTTAAGACAAAACTTAAATGTGCACACCTTTACTAGTGCTGTCTTGAACAGTGGTGGATTGAAAGATGCTCTTAAAGTCAAGGAAGTTTCAGGTGTCTTATTGCTTCACAATGTAATTACACTTGCAAACAAGCCCAAAATTACATTCTTACATTAGACATTACAGATTTTGGAGAAAAGAGAAATATTCTGGTATCTCATAACACCAATGTGCTGCATTACTCCTGTTCTTGACATTATCAAATAGACAGAAGTGTACCTGTCATTTTTAATAAACTTTGCTCAGAGGTGCTTTATAACAGAATTCAGCTATGAATTCCATACTGCTTTTAAAAAAAATGGTAAGCCACTGTGAAAGGAAAAAATGCCTTCCATCACTCAGTGCATAAATGTCTTCTCTCTGCACAACCCATTTCTACCTCATTCCAGAAATTCCACTTTGTTTCACACTAATTTACTATTGTTCATCACCCCTACATGAGAGGCAGCATTTTTAAAGAAACACAGTGCTTTCCTAAAACCTATCAAATAGAAGAATTGTACTTCCATTTCACACTGTGCTTTTAGTGTGTCCAGGTAGAAATCAGATGTCGAAGTTCATCACAAATACAGGATCATACCACACAAGGTCACACAGTGTGCAGCAAAAACGAACACAAGATTTCTGGTTTAGAAAACACAGCAGATTAATACTCTGTGTGATGTGCAGAAGTAAAGCTTGTTGCAAAGGCAGGTTTTTTCCTTGCTTTTCTGATTGCTGCATCATATCTGTGAGCTACTGAAAGATTTTCTCTACCTCTGTACCCATTCAGACATACATCACCACTTCAGAGTACAAGCATATGAATTATAAAAAAGTTTAGATGGATGAATGCCACACAACTTTTTTTATTTCTTTAGCTTTCTCTGCTCTTTTGGACTTTTGCAGCAGGACAAACTTGGTGAGGTATTGCTTCTTCTAAGTGCAGCATCCCTCATCCTTCTGAACAGTTGCTGATTTATCATGCACTCATCTCATCAGATATGTGAGGGCACAGCGTCTCACCTGATGTTAGATGCTACTGCAAATCATTATAAATGTATAGAGAAGCCCTAATTACCCCCAAAATGCTGTCTTTCTGCAGGAGTAGAATTCCTACAGCCTGTAACTACAGCTGGACTGCATCTGCAAATCCAAAGCCCACAACCCATGGCCATGCAGACCTACCCAGAGGGCACAGGTGACTAAAAATGTGCCCTGCAAGAGTGGCACAAAGAGATCCAACTCTGACACCTACACCTGCCAGGTTGGAAACAGCTAAGAATGCCATGGTGGAAACAGCTTGTCTGAAGCAACTGGCACCTATTACCTCCTCCTGGCAGAGAGGATTTGTAGAAAATATACAGCCAGAACTGAAATTCTAGTTCTCCATCTCCTAATATAGGGTCCTGGAAAGTCCTAAGAAAAGGACTAAAAAAGGACTTTTTTTTAGGGTTCTAAAAAAAAAAAAAAAGATTGCTCAAGAAGTTAAGGATAGCATAAATCATTGGATCAAACCCACAAAATCCCCATAAACACTATTTAGCAATACCTCACTAAGCCAGAATCCACCAGCCCACAGCCTGTGGGGTCTGCACAGACCAACTCAGCATTATCTTTCTGTTGGAAACCAAAGCCTTCCTTTCAAATTGGAAATGGTAGAAATGGTTGAGTTCATCCAAATACTCCACTTCTCTCACAGGTTACTGCATGGGGGATCTTTGGCAAAGAGTTAAAGGGAACCGACTCAGATTTTCACAGCTTTGAAGCTGTGCCTCAAAGACTCTCCTCACTCGTGGGGCTTCCCCAAGCCCACCCTGGTAGCTGCTGAGGCTGGATTGAAGGGTTTTGGAGAAGATTTTTCATAATTTGGCATGGAAAAGCCACCTCTATTTGTAAATCTGCCCCCCATCCCTGTTCTCTATATGGTAACTAGAAAAGGAGGTCATTTATAGAAAGTTGATTTTTATTGTCTTGCAGGTCTTGGTATGCAACAAAAATTTGGACGCACTGGAGCACATCTGATGCTGCTGTTACCTTCAAAGGCTCTCCATCAATAACCCTTAGTGTCCATAATCAGTGAAGATTTCTCAGAGAATCTCTATTTAATGAGCAAATCTTGATGTGACAAGTGTGAGTCTTACCCCTCACCTTTAAAAAAAAAAAAGGCAGGGTAGTGCTATCAAGGGCATTTCATTTTGCTGTATTTTAATTATTTTTGGCAGGTGGAATTGGCAGTAAAAAAACATTTGCAAGAGGTTTTGAAAGAAAATAAAATGCTGCGCCTCTCTTTACAGTAAAAGTATTTCAACAATTTCTAAAGAAATCTCTAAAGGTATTCATACACTTTAATAGTCTTAATTTAGTCTCTCAATTCACAATAAACAGGAGAGATGAGGTTGAAGGTGAAATTGCTCAATTTCATGAAAGGACTCCTTAGGTCAAACTGCATTTATTCACCTTCTCTTTAATGACTTGAATTTCTCCAAACATTTCCTGTTATGTTCCTACAGTCATGCAACACTCATTAGCTCAATTGTTTTATGTGTGTAAATCTGGAACAGTCTTCACTACATTTTATAGAGAAAAATTTGATGTAATGATGCAGAAATAGTTTTTCTCAGTCCTAAAGGTGAGGTAGCTGGTCCAACTATTATTTTAGTTTCTATTTTTACTCTTTAGTGTGGAAAATCTCCCAAAAATTACATACAAGAACCCAAGTAATATATATATTTTAAATATAAAATCTGTTACTATATTTGTACTTAAGTAAAACATTTCTGAACGATTTAGCAAAAGTGCAACATTAATGTTTTAGCCTGTTTAAAAATAAGGAATTTTCTGGAAAACAAAAAGACTCAGAGTTACCTAAATAATCCCAAAGCATTTCAGATCTCTTATTATCCTGACCATATGCTAAATACATCCAGATAGGAACATCTGCCTTAAGGAACCGAAGGCTTAATTGAAAGATCTGATTTTCCTTACGTCCTGCTCTATGCTAGAGTATTATTAATCTAAGCATACACAATGTTCCTCTAAACTGCAATTGTAAAGCAGATTAGCAAGGGGGTACATCAGCCTCTTCTCCCAAGCATCAAGCGACAGGACAAGTGGAAATGGCCTCAAGTTGTGCCAAGGGAGGGTTAGATTGGAAATTAGGAAAAATTTTGTCTTTAAAGGAGTGTCCCACACTGGAACAGGCTGTCCAGGGAAGTGGTGGAGTTACCACCTCTGGAGGGATTTAAAAGACATGTAGATATGGCACCTGGGGACATGGTTTAGGGGTGGCGTTGGCAGGACTGGGTTGATGGTTGAACTCAGTCTTAGAGATCTTTTCCAACTGAAAAGATTTTATGAGGCTGTGACCCCATGGGAGGCCTGTGCTGGAGCAGGGTCCCAGCAGGAACCTGCAGACCCATGCAGAGAGGAGCCCAAATTGGACTTGTGACCCTGCGGGGGACCCACTCTGGAGCAGGCTGTGCCTGAAGGAATGCACCTGGTGGAAGAGTGACCCAATCTGGAGTGTTTTGGGGAGAACTGCTGCCCATGGGATGACCCCAAATTGGAGAAGTTCATGGAGAATTGTCTCCCATGGGAGAGACCCCACCCTGGAGCAGGGGAAGGACTCCTCTCCTGAAGCAGCGGCAGAAACAACATGTGATGGAGTGACCATAACCCCATTCCCATCTCCCTGCATCGCTGGTGGCGAGCAGGCAGAGCTGGCAAGGAGGAAAAGGTGGGGGGAAGGTGTTTTTAAGGTCTTATTTTACTTCTCATTATCCTGCTCTGATTTTGTCAGTACTAAATGCAGTTAATATCTCTAATTTGAGTCTTTTTGCCTGTGCTGGTATTTGGTGAATGACCTCTCCCAGTTCTTACCTCAACTCATGAACTTTGGTTATATTTTCACTCCCCTGTCCAGCTGTGATGGGTGTTTGGCATCCAGACAGGGTCACCCATGACTACTAAGTATAAATTGCGACAAGCCCAGTACCCAAATATCTGATTTCTGATTTTAAAAGCTGACCAGCTTGCTGCTATTCCTTTCCACCTCACCTTAACACTTCTGCTCAGATTGCAGAACATTTGCAAGCACTGTTTGGTGCGCCACCAGGCAGTGCCCATCTCCTACGTCAAACAGCCTCGCTGAGATGCTGCAGCAGCAAAAAGCTGCCACTTCCTTAACAGAAATAGCTTTCCTCAAATCCACCAACACGTTTCAACCAAGTGTACTACTTGGGAGAAAAATAACCCTGCTAAGCCCCCTCCCTCATCAGTGTTTTATAGCACTTGTCGGATGCCAGCCCCAGCCTCCCACCTCGCCCTGCAGGGACACTCCTGTCTGCCAGCTGTGCCAGTGAAAGCACCAACACAGCCCCATGGTTTTACAGGTCTTCAAAAAGCCACCCTAAATTCTGAACCCTCGGTCCCAGCAAATATTTTGCTGTCAAAATACCCTCCCCCCATCCCAGCAGTGTTTTACATCAGTGTTCAATCAGTGTTTTAAAATGCAATTGCTCCCCATTCACAGGGAGGACATGCCAACACCAGAGCGCACAAGCCTTTAAATTTTTCTTCCAAAAGCATCCAAAGCATTAAAAAACCCTTTCCTCCAGCTGCCCCTGCAGGCAGATCACTGTATTATCCCATGCCACATCATCCACTGTACTTATCCTCCCATAAGCCCCAACAATGCATGGCTACACCCACTTTGCAGAGAAGCTCATGGGCAAAGGTCTGGATTCAGCAATGAAATTCAGCTCTGAGCTCCTCACCAAAACCATCTGACCGCTGGAATCAGGGGGGACTTGCACACAACTGTGTCTGGTTGAAACCCCCCCATGATTCCAAATTCCAGTCTGATTCCATGACCTGCTGGCCATCCACGCATCCCCAAATCCCACCCTGCAGGCACAGGAGATGCACAGCTCCTCTGTGGGTCCAGCTGGCACCCACCCCTGCTTTCCTGACCCAGCAGCTCCCTGACACCACAGCAATGCAAACTCTAAATCAACAGGATGGTGATAATAAAGATACGCCTATAAAATCCCTGTTAACACTGATATTTGCCTGACAAGAACTAAATGATTATGTAAATTAGGAGATTATCAGCAGTAAACTGTAGGAACTCACACTCACTGTTTTTCCCCTTGCAGGGGACACTGCACGGGAGAGAGGACAGCTGCTTTGGAGGCAGTTGGGCATTTGCCATTCCTTATGCATAAATTCTTATTAAAATGAGGGCTTTCAACTGCACTTGTACAGTCACTAATTTTTAAATAGTGAACCTGGGAGCTTTTTTTTTTTTTCTCATGAGCACAGTCAGCCAATGGAAAATACTTAGTTTAAAGCTCCAAAGCCTTGCCACCATGCAGGTGTGGTGAGCTGAATAGCTGCATTTTTGCACAGAGCTGCGAGCTAAGACTGGCTGAAATGGTATTGCAAAACAGTCTCAAATTAAGGCTACAACTGACCACAGCTATCAGGGTGCTTGGCTTCTTGTCCTGTGGTAGTGATGGACAAGAGCTGAAGTTGGCTAGGGTTATTCAGCAGCACAGACACAAAATTCCTCATTTCAACCCCCTGAGGATGGGAGGTTCTGAGGTCTGATGCTAAGCAGCTTCAAATCACAATTTGCACACACATTCCCTGCTCAACATCCCCTTCCACAGCCACCTCATGTTATTAGATTACTTTATTCCTTCATCTGAGGAACAGTGCTGGCCATCAGAAAGAGAGCCCTGCACAGGCTCAGGGGGTTCCTGTGGGCATTTGGATTGAATTTCCTGCACTTTCTTTCCACTGGAAAGCTTTACAGGTCTTGGCACTGCCAGGCTCTGCTTCTTGCTCGTCGCATTAGTCAAGGGTGTTAAGCAACATATGGGACGGCACAGCCTGAAAAATGGTGGCAATTACACCACAACAGGCAGCAGGGCAAGGAGCAGCACCCTGTGTCAACTGAACGGTAACAGCATCACTTTGCTGGAAAAATCCTTATTTTGCAGTGAAAAGGCCTTAATTCTGGAAACTTTTTCTCTAAGAGCTCTGAAGTAAGAGGCTGATTAGGGCTTCATTTACACATTTCTTAGGCAGTGGAAGTTGGGTCTAATGGGCCACAGCTTTTGATGGTGACAGTTGGGGCAGGAATATTTAATTTTCCATTTATAAGAACGGTATGACACAAACACAGATAAGAACTGACTAGTGAAATGAGCAAAACCATTTCTTGTAACAAAGCTTCACCATTCCTGTTCCTTCAGAAATCCCTCACCTCCTGGCCAAACGGCACATCTAGTGTTTCACACACTGCACGAAGTCCTGTGCAAAGGTAAATGTTAGTTAAAACACAATCACTTCCCTAAAGGAATTACAGTGGGTGCAGAAGGAGAGTAGAGAGGTAGGAGTTAACCAAAGCTCATGAGAATTATGTTCACCGTGAATTCCAGCAATTTCCGTGCCTCTAGCACACTTTGCTCCATCCTTATTTATCACCTTCTCCATTTTGAATATTATCTCTAACACTGCCTCATTTCCATGCAAATCTCTCCAGTATTTTGGAAAAAGCTGAATTGTATCCGTCAGACAATCATCCACCTATCGCATAAATCTTTCTCTTTCCTTTCTCCAACAAAAAAAACCAATTTCCAGAGTGCTGTCCTTACTCTTGTTGCTGCCCAGAATTAAGACCCAGGGATCAAAACCATCCCATGCCTTCCTCACTGTGCCTCAGAGTGTCAGAACTGTCACCAATAACAAGCACAGGACACAAAGTGTCTCCAGCACTACCGAAGCACAGGAACCAAAGGGATCATCTCCCGAAAAGAGTTCTCTGAGCAAAGTTGGCAGCTGTCAGTATCCCTGTGTGAAACAACTTTACAGCTCCTTGCTGGATTTGAGCTGCAAGGGTTTTTTCTCTGGCTTATTTTTTTTTTCCCTTTAATACTTTTAAAGGAATTTTTTTTTTTTTGGGACACCAAGTTCTTGTCACATTAAGATGAACTCAGGATAGCAATGTTGCTGGAGGCAGGATGCCAGAACATCACTCGCACACTGAGGAACACCACCTAAATTGCCTGTCTTGTTAAAATATAATGGAAAATTTGTAAACACATTCAGAGTACTGGACTGTATGAAAAGATGCTTCTAGCTCTCTTCTCCTAGGTTCTTTTTTTTGTATATGCCAGTGCAAAAGTTTTTGCTGTATAAATCTATGTGCTGGTGTGGTTTAGATACTCACAAATATATATATATATGTGAACATACACAGAGATACACAGTGTAAAGGTGAAAATATAACATCAATGGGCTCAGAATTTCTGCAGCTGCAAACTTTCGTCCGAGTCTTCTAATTTGCTCGTTCTTTCCAGTTCTTTCAAATCTAATTTTGCTTATTCATTTAATTAAATGTTCAGTTTTATCTCGGCACAAATGATAAGAATGGATGTGGGACAAGTAAATGAATGATTCTAGCTATAAAACACAGGCCATGTAAAGCCCTGAGAGATGTGGTAAACACACCTCTTACCATAACAGTGAGTGTTTATACAATATCTGTCTGAAAATATTAATGAGAGAGAGAACAGTTAAGCAATGTTGCTTTTATTCAGTAGAACTCAGTCTGAACTTTGTGTAAGGATGGATTTTTGTGAGTAATTATAGGGTATTTTTAGGAATGAAGTAAAGTACTTAACCCTTAATATTAAAAGCCTCAAATTTGGAGATGATGTTCCCATCCTATTATTTTCAGAATAATTCTGCTTCATAAATTGACCACAAAACTGCTTCACTGAACTGAACGGTAATATTTCTTAGTCATCTAAGACATCTACACAAGCATTTTCCCTCTAATTCTCCATCGTGCAAATTCAGCACTTCTAGACAGAGCTTAGCAAACTTTTGTATCCAAAATTTTCCATCTGATGCTGACAGATTAGGTCTGATTAAATTTCTCTTCCCTGACATGTTTGCAGTAAAACTGAGGGGAAAAAAAAAAGAGAGTTTCACAAAATGTTGAAACTATTCACCTCCAGGTTTTATAAAACTAAAATAATTCATAGCAAAACATTTTCCTCCAGTCTTTTGATTTTAAATAATAGAAACCTGAACAATAGAAGAAAATAATATTTTGATGCAAAAAAAAGATCCTTAACAGCCCAAGAAAAAGTGGAACATTCATTATCTTCACACATACCCTCAATTTATATTGCAATGGAGTATTTTCCACAAAACCAAGCCATGAGTTCCTAGCACACCGCTAGCAATAAGAGCCAATCCAAACCCCTTTTTGCCTAATTTATTAGCACCAGATCTTCATTTTATCAGTCCATTTGTGCACATGGCTGGTGTGAAGCCTGCTACCCACTCCCACGCTTGGGCAGAGCTCAGGGCTGGACCTCAGCACCTCTCATCTTTCGCTGGAGTAATGCTGCTTTTGTCTAAAAAATTTCACACCGACGTTTTCAGACTTTCAAGGTGAATTAGCTTTACTCTACTTTGATTATTCACTTTGGGAACCTGTCCTTCATGGCAGTATTGATTTAGCTGTGGCAGATGCTGAGCTGTCACCGAGCCTGACAGCTTCTTCAGAGCTTCCTCTGTGGTTGTCTTGTAAAACAGTCAATAGCCAAGTGAAACCTGACTGTGAAAACAAGCACGTTTCCCACTTTTATACTCTGTGAAATCACGTGTCCTGCTCCGTGCTGCATCCTTCTGGGAGGAGGAGAGAAGCTGGTCTCTCAGTTTGGCACTCAGCATTATTAATTAACCCTTTATGTATTCAGAGCACATCCATCCCCTGCCTGACACGCTGGTGGGACCATCTTTGTCACAGGTCTGTGGCTTGGCAGTCACTCAGAGCTGCCACAAAGCCTCTTCTAACCAGTGGAGAAGAGTCTTTGGGGAAGGTGAATGTGTTTAGAAAAGGGTTTTCTTCCCAACACAATGTTGATTTGAATTCCAGTATATTCTGGGTAGCTTTTAGGCACTTCCAAGAACACCTCTGGTCCTACAAAGAGCCTCTGTGTTCACCTTTGCAGGTGCCACAAACCATGCTGATGAAGGGCAAAATGGCAGCAACACCCCAAAAATATTTTTGCATTGTCCATCATAGGATAACAAAGCCAGATAGTAATATATATACATATATATTTAACAATTCATATGTAGAACTGGGCATCGGCACTCCAAAGCGTTGGAGTGCTGATGCCTAGCTATACATATGAATAAATATATCAATTTATATCAATATTTCAAAGGGATCTGTCAGATGGAACAAGCTGCCTAAATACTGTACCATTCACATTACCTCCACTTCTCTCCACCAGTCCCACAGCTCTCCACCATCCCCTTCTCCATAACACCAAAAATAAAAACCATTCCTGGAAACACTGCTAGCCATCGATCTTGTCCTGGCAGAAGGGGTTTGAGAACATTCAAAAGAACAACAAAGGATTGCATACACTGTCTAACTAAAACAGACAAAAAAAAAAAAAAAAGCCTGGTTTTTCATTTTGGCCTCAGTGCATGTATTGCTGAACTCTCCATGACTATGTGAGACTGGAAAAGTGTCTTTATTTCCTGGCAGCAGCTCCTGGAGCTCTTCTCCTCCCTGTCCAACTCCTTCTGATCAGCACTTGTTTCTATCTGATTACCTCTCTGTTTTCTTGCTCACTATTCCAGGAAGGAGATGCTGGAATTAGATTTGCTGCATTTCCATTCCTACATTAACACTAATTTCACTGAAGTCAATGAAATTACACTGATGTCTGGAGAGTATCTGAAGAGAATAATTGAGTGTATTTTATCACTTTGCTTCGACTTTTTTTGGTGACTGTTTTGTAGCATTTTTAAATGTCCCATTTTACTCAAATCCACTTATTCTGCTCTTGGATACTGCAATGAAGTTTCTCTGTGGGACCATGGAGTTCTTGCTGCAACTCCAGTGCCTGGAATATGCCTGGGATGGGAACACAGAGCTGTGTGCAGTGGTAAATGTGATACACAGCACCTCCCTGACTGCTCACCAAGCCAAAATCCACTCCCTGACCGCAGCCCCCTCCAGATACTCCTGATAAGAGCTCAAGAAAGAGGCTGCACAGGACATCCCTGCCCTGGGCCACTCCTTTCAGACTGCCACAAGCACAGAGCCAGGGACTGCACCCACACCAAGCATTAGCCACTGACCATCTCCACCAAGAATATCTACTGCTGTTCCACAAATCCATTTTTTCCTCACCAAAACATTATTTTGTGGTGCTATTCTGCGAGCCTGGCTGCCCCAGCCTTTACACTGACCACCCCCAGCCACCCTTTCCAGAGAGTAATTGCTCCTCTTGATGCCTGTCTGAGGCACGCACAGTTAGGAGAACAAAAAGTGGACAAATTTATTAAAGGCCTTTAGGTACTTTCTGAGCAGACAAAGCCCACTCGTGAGGCTACACCCAAAATGCACAACAGGTCATGAGCTCTTCACCTTTTGTAAGTTCTGTCTTATTAATATATTAGTTCCCAATTGTCCAATTACACCTTCAGGTGATGATGTCAACCACACCAGGCTTGCTCCCCCCAATTCACTGTTCACATATTTTGGGGCTCTGAGGCAGCAAAGTGTCCTTGGATTTTCCAACTGAGAGCAATGTTTTGTCTAAAACGCTGGGAACAGAGGTTTTTAGCACTTTATGAGGCCTAGAACTACACACCAAAGCTACAGATACATGAAGAAGAGAAGCTAAAAATTCTTAAGGCATCTCTCTCCACCTCCTTCACACCACCCTTGATTTCTGTAAGCCATCGCCCACTGTGTTTTTCCAGTTGTCATCCCATGCCTCATTCTTGTCACCTTTCAGACACCCTTTTAATCTTACAGCATCTTGTTGCAGAGCAGTGCAGTGTGGTCCAACAGCATTAATTTCAATTTCCTGCCCAGGGATCCCATTTGCTTTTGTTGACTGATACTGAATATTGCACTGATATTTTCAAGGGACTCTCAGCAGTAAGAGACAGGTGTCATTGCTCAGAGGTAACTGTTAATTCAGAAAACATTACTGTGTTGGGATAGCTGCCTATTCATCTGCATGCACTGAACACTGAATTTCATCAGTCCTCTTCACAGGCACTTCTGTGGTGGGATTGCTGCATTCAGCCAGAAATTTCAGGATCCAGCAGACCTGCAGCACAAGGGAGTTTTCTCCTATGCTTCCCCTAAGCTAAGTCATCTCCTAAACTGCATTTAGATACAAGTATGAGGTTAAAAAAAAAAAAAGCCTGTGCAAAATTAAATGGTTTTAAATTTTTTTTTGTTTATGCCAGTACCATAGCCTAGGTCCCAATAATTGGGAAGATTTTATCATCTTTCTACTACAAGCAGAACTATTTTCTAGAGCAGGACAAAGCTGCTCTTGGATGTTATCCAAGAGTGACAAAGCCAGCTCTGCAAGTCCAGGGAAAATAAACGAGAAATTTGACAGAGTAAAAATATCAAGATTTGACCCAACAGTGACAACAGTTATGGGATGGTCTATCTCTTGAAAATGAACTCTTTAGCAGCAGGAGAAAGGATGAATTTCTGAAAGACATGTTTAACCCTCCAGTCTGGCAGCCCCAGCATGCCATTAACACTGACCAACTTATTGTCTTTATTCACACACCAGTGAGATCAGCCATGAACGCAAGAGGTTAATTCAAGTGACTTTGATGCTTTTGACATATTTGTTCACATATTAAGAACTGAGAGAACAAATGCAGGGTCTCTCCCTCCATTTATTTTCAATCCTCAGTTGCTTCTCAGCTGCTGCAAGACACTTGTAGTTGGTCATGTGTCCCAAAAATGTCCTTTTTTAGGGGCAATGACATCTGAAACTACACACAGAACAGGCATTGCACATGGAAAGGGGAGTTTGACAGTATATTCACGTTTTTTGAGTGCTGCTGAACACCTGCAGGTATCACTCACATTGAGCTGTCCTACCACCGACTACTTCTGTGAGTAAGAAACTGCTGCAAGCCTTGCAGGATGGAGTCTTCAAACCCCATGAAAATGATATTCAACAACCTATTTATTAGCACATCTCTCCAGGCCTTCCAGCCTGCTTCTCCCCACGCCTCTGCAGCATGGTACATTAATTTTATACTGAACTATTAATTGCAGTTGACTTTGCAAAGCTCTTTTCTTTACATTTTTTATTCCGTTTCGCAAACCCAATCCCAAAGGAGTTCATCTTATTCCCCACAGTTGTTTGATCAAATCGCAAATATTTCCTTTAATCTTTTCAGGCATTCAGATTTATTAGCTATGGAGCAGAGCCTCTTCATCTCCTCTGCTGATGGTTTGGGAGAAACAATCTTTCACGTATTTCTCATTTTACGCAAGTGCTTAATCCTGCAAATACATATTAGTAAGCATAACATTAAAATACACTTACCTAACCTAAATAAAAACACTTTGAACCAAATTTGCAAGCTAACCTGCTTTACTTCTTAATGATATTAATCTGAAGTCATTTTTCCCAGAGGTTGTGGTCTATAATTCACTGAGGTCAATAAAAAATAGCTGCAGATGTTAGTGAGTTTTAGGGTTGGTAATAAACACGTATGAGTATATATTCCTTTGAGAAGCTGTATGAAATATTTCCCAAAGGCAGGGGGAAAGGCTTTTGGGACACAATTTTAATTTTCCCCATGACTATTCATAGTTAGGAATAATAATAATCATCATCACTATTTCACAGTCACTTCACATTTCTCATTAATATATACATTTTACAAAGAAAGGTAAATTATTCAATTTTGTTCCATACTTAAACATTTATGATTAAGTTCCATACTTAATCATTTATGTCAATTGTCCCTCTTCTATTTTTTATTATGAAATGTGGAATGAAATATTTTATAAAATTGAGACATGCAGTCATGGTTTTAAAAATTACTATTCTCCATTTCATTATTCGCTGGTTTTATATTTTGAAATACGATAAACTTTAGGGAAAAAAAAAGGAAAAGTAACACCTTGAATCTGAGTCTTAGTCTGAATTTGTAGCTGTAGAAGGTCTTCTAAAGTGAAAGTAGAAATCAAATGTCTTTTTTTTTTTTACTATGTTCTGCTTTTCCACCATCCAAGTGAAGTTTTTAAAAAACAAAATAAGGTCGCCTCCCATTTTTAAAACCTTTCCAGGAGAAAACCAAGGGAAGGATTTTTCTCATTTCTTTGCAGTGCTGAAAAAATAATCTGAAAAGCAGAGTAAGGCAATGAGCAAGAGAGGACTTATCAGTTCTCTTGAAAACACGGACATATTAATTGGGATGCAAAAAACCCCCTCATGCATACCAATTCTTTTCTTCAAAATACGTAATTTAGAATAAGAACAAATTTTCAACAAAACTAAGCATTTTCCCAAATACTTTCCATTTTATCTGAATAAGTTTCCACCACAACTTTATTTCAGTAGTTCATTAACTCCCTCCATTTCTTCCTCCTCTCCACACCTCCTTTCAGCCACTGCTGAAGACTTCCAGAAGTGATACAGCTTATTTTTAATTTTGTTTAGTAGCTTAGCTGCCTCCCACCTGACATGACTCTAAGCTGTTTTTCTTCATTTTACTCAATGTTGTTCGTAATTATTTAACTTAATTGATACGATGCCTCCTCTGGGTAGAGCTGGTTGCCATGACACTACAAGAAATTACTCCATATTTCTCCATTCCCGGATCTTTCTGAAGAATTTATGCAGAACATCTTGCCTTCACCAGCTCCCTACCTTCACACACACCCATAAAAATAATTAATGACCAAATCCTTGCAGGCAGATTTCACTGGGATAATAGCACTAAAATTGGGGGTGGTTTTTCGTAAAGTCTTCTTCTGCTAATACTGAGCAAGATTGCACAGCTTTGTACAAACACAAAATTCTTTAGGTTGTAGAAGACCTTTAAGATCAGCGAGTCCAACTCTTCACCCGGCACTGCCAAGCTGAAGCTGCCCTGAATTTCAGCAAGCCCAACCCCTCCTGCCTGACCCCTAAATCACTCCAAACCTCAATCCCGATCTTCTCACAACCTCCTCCACCTCCTGACCCAGACCTTTCCAATCAGGACACTCTTTTGAAAACATGAAATGAAGCAAAAGCATTTTAAATACACACTGAGCAGCATTAACAGTGCAATCTCCAAATCCATTTTGGACTGGCTTTGGACAGTGATCCCAAGGCTGATATTACAATCCCCAGGGCAGTTATGGACATTTTTCTACCCAAGGCAGTCTGAAATGAACAGCATGGACAACCCTCACAGAGTATTTGTCCTTGTGAATGTTGCTAGCAAAACAGAATATTAACTATATTCATTATTTTTACTTACACACACCGCTAAAGCTGTGGTTCTGCTCTTCAAAACTGTGCACTCAATACTGCAGAACTGATACAGATTGGGAATAGCCAAGCTTTTTATGGTAAGAAAAAATCCATTTGTTTTCATTTATACATTATTAAGAAACTTGCTGAGCAAAACCTGCTTTTATTGTTGTTGATGATGATTCATTCACAAGGCTAGGATAAGAAGCTAATGAAAACTTAAGTAAAAAGGTCAAATAATAAAACTGCATCTGAAGTCCTTGATGTTATCTCCCTTTCACCCTTGAAAGGCATAAGGCTATTACGAAATTTCATTTTTTAAATTATCATTTGAGGCAGATTCACACCAGATTCAAGAACTGATTTATTTAGCTAATATATTTATTTCCATTAGAGAAAGACATTTCTGAGCGCTGTAACCAAAATAACAGCAAATTCAAATTCTCAAAAGCTACAATTTACTGATTATGATTACTAAGAGCTTGCCCATCTCACACAAAATGAATTTACAGTCCATTTCCAGGTTCATCCCCTACAAGCAGTCAGCCAACAGCAAGTATTTCAAAGAACATAAAGGGACTGTACAGAGGGTGAGAAATTATCTTTTCAACCCTGCACAGGGCCCACGGATAATTTAAGCAAACCCATGCCTACCCCAAAAATCTCCTGCCTCGAGCAGACATGGAGTCTCCATAATTTGACAAGCAAAAGAAATGAATGTGACTGAGAGTGTGTGTGAAGCACCCATGGCAAAGCCCATCCCCTCACGGTCTCCTAATTAACAGGTACCAAATACATATTTATATTTGCCTTTGTCCTCCCCTCTCACAAAAATATTGATATGTCTCAGACTTTCTTTTCTTCAGGAAGCTTTGAGTGCAAACTGGAAAGAAAGAAAAATTTTTAGATTTAAAAATTGTAAGCAGGTGGGGGTGGGTTATGGTGACAGGAATTAAAATTAAATTGGTTTTGCACTATTTTATATTCCACTGGGTAACACGAAACAACAAAAAACTCAAAGTTAAAGACGCTTAATGACAAAGTTGACAGGTCAGTTTGTCCCATATTGAATTTATCAGTCCATAATGGAATGAAGGGGACACAGAGTGCTAACAAGTTTTTAAAAGATGTTTTGGCAAGATCAGTTAAATGCTTCCTTCTTTGACAAATTAGCTTCTTCTATTGAAATAATATTCTCCCTCAAAGATTTTAACTGGCTTTAATAATCTGCCAATTTGTTTCCTAATAAGGGATTTCTGCAATGCTCCAATGGTATTTGCATTCAGGGCATTCAGACTCACAAGGGCCACATTGAATATCTTTTATTGAAACTCATGAGGATGTTCAGGCCAGTTACCATTGTGGCACAATCCAGTCCTAAATTATTACAAGCAATTTGAAAGCAAGTGCTCATCCAGTATCTTGATTTTTCTTAATTACTGAAAGAAGAAAACTCTTCTCTTTTTGATCTGATCCTCACATAGGCTGAGACGATATCTGGGAAAGGCTACTGAGCACATTAACCATGACTGATCTTCCACATGATATTTTTTTCATTTTCCTTCAGAGAAAAATAAAAAATAGAACTTCTCAGTGTCAACTACTAAAAATACACAGCACAGTCTTTCAGAAGCAAGTCTATTTCTCACTATGCTTCACCTACTTAATTTCAAATAGAAACTGAATCATTAAAACTCCTCTTTGTTAAAATCATGTCAGGGGCAGCACACCTGTCCACAGAGAAGCAGTGGCTTTGTCCTCTGCATGGATCTAAAAGATGATTTAATACTGTACTGTCACTGATGAACTGGAGGCTCTGTAGGCTGTTCACCAGCTCTTTGTATCCAGCAGTTGGTCAGAGAAAAGAACATTACCCAGCACTTTCTTTTCTTAACTAAAAATAATTTTTAACAGGTTCTAAATTTATGGGCATTATATTTAAATGACAAAAAAATGATAAAAAGAGTCTGTATTAGGTGTAATGTCTTCTATTTAGAGAATATGACAATAGACGTTCTGGAGCAAAAAAGTTACATAAAAGTGGAATCAGAGGAATCAAACTCCAGTGATTGCAGCAGTCCTTCCCTGTGAGCTGACAGAACTTCAGTTCAACAGTCCCTTGCTGGGAAGGGAAAGGAAGGGAAGGGGAAAGGGTAAAAGATCAGGAATGAGGACTGAGGTTTCACTGAAAATAGGTGATAATTTTTCCTGTTGTTGATAGTAATGGTTTTAGAATCTTTTTACCTTTGTTACACGAACTTTTCATGATCCATTCAAAATCAATACAGAAAACCGACACCTATTTTTGAGAAGCCAAAAAGTGTCTGTATCCTGACTGTTTGACATTATCTGCATTGTTGGGGGTGCTGAATTAACACCACTCTGACAGCAAACCTCCAGACTGACTCCTTTGCCCCAGGCAACGCCAGAGACGAATCCGGGAGATGTGTATTGATTTTAGCACCAGCAGAAGTAAAGAGGAAATGAAAGGGAAAAGGCAAAAGAATTTAGGCAGTGCTTTGCTTTGCTAGCCAAGCACTATTTTCGACTGAAAAAAGAAATGACAAACTGGGTGATCAAAGATTTTAAGAAGTCAGCTGCACTGGGATGGCGAACACAGATGCAATCTTCTCCTCTCTGCCCGTATCCCCAACAACCACCTGACTGTGGTTATTTTAAGCTGCCTGTTTTCAGCTTTCCTTCTCAAGAAACATACTATAGCTGCTGCTTTTCCCACAAATAGCAGTAAACATGCAGTGAAAGGCATTTGACAAATAAAAGACTATTACTTATGCAAAAAAAGTGTAGCTTTTTAAAGACAAAACATTCTCTTCATTTCTCCCTTCTTTGTAAGGAGTATTAAATGGCTATAGCATTTTCAGATGTTTTTTCAATTGCATGTTAATGTACTCAACTGTTTTTGCAAAAGTTGAAAAAGAAAAGCCTTCAAAAGAAGGAAGCATTTGCACAAAAAATACCATCTTGATAATTTGATTTTTTCAAGAGGCAGGGGTTTTTTTCAAGTCTTTTAAAATACCAATTTTGGATGAAGCATTCCATTTAAAAATTTACTTTTTCTCCTAATGCAATTATGTAATTGTATTAAATGCTCTTAGTCACAGAAAATTTTTTTAAAAAAGAAGCCAGGGCAGGGTACTGCAGGCAAAACTGGTCTGTACACACAGCTTCGCTGCAATGCCAGGGTATTTCAGCATAAACATTCAGGACGCAGAATTTCACTTGGATGAGTGCCTTGCAAAGTGAAAACTGAATCATTGTTAGGGTCTTTGGACAGCAGGGAACAGATTCAGAGAAAAAACAGAAGTAGAAAACAAAGTTTAAGCAAATTCTGATGCCTGCATCATTGCGCTGCAATAAGGACTAACCCTGGAATTACTCTGAATCATCAGCTGCTTCTCTTTTTAATCTAAATTTTCCCAAGTCACCTTCAATGCTGCTTTTCTGCAGAGACTGAGAGACTCAGCAAAGACATGGGAGGGACCAGGCAGAGGGACCTGCAATCAGTGGAGATTGCTGAGAACTAGGAGGATGTGGGAAAGAATTAAGAAGAGCAGCCAGTCTCGGTCACAGATGAGTGAGTTTGCCCAGGAGAGAACAACTGGGAAAGGAACAGGCAGGAACCCAGAGCAGGGTGCAGGGAGAGGGAGGAGCTAGAAGGGTGACCTGGAACCTCCAGAATGTGAAAGATGAGGGACTGGAATCTTTCAGCCCAAGGATGGCTCCTCAGGGAGATTTTCCAGGCGAAATCCTCTGAAGACCAGGACACAGGGGAGGGCAGCGACTCTGCCATGGCTAACCATCCCCAGCTCCTTTCCAGCAGCAGCTCCTGACTCCAGCTGTGCTTGTGGAGCTGAGCCTCACAGGGGCAGAGGGTCCTGGGAGCCACCCTGCCTTACAGGCTTCTGTTCCTGGGATTTCCAACATTTAAATACCCACTGTGTTCAACGGGAAATCCACTAAACCTTGGCAAACTCACTTGTCCACTTCCATATTGTTCTGTTTCCATATTGCTCCACATTGCTCCCATACAGGGGACTAACCCTAACCCTAACCCCTAAGCCTAAGCCTAAACCTAAGCCTAACCCTAATTTTAAATTCTGATGGGCTCCCCAATCTGCCCAGGGTTATACATTGCTCCCATACAGGGAGCAGGGAAAAGGCACCTGCAGAATTTATGAAATTTGTGGCTTCAGGCAGTGCTTTGGAGATTTGTTGTGGTGGGGCATTTTTGTAACCTCTGCTGCTCACCCTGCAAAACAAGTCCTCAGAGAAGATCCTGTGGATCCAGTTCAGCTGTCCACATTTATTCACCCTTGAAAGTGGGTATTTATTTTTGTCTTCAGATAACACTCCAAAGCTAGTTTCCTTTCACTAACACATCTCTATTAAATTTCTCTGCTAATTAAAGAAGCCACGGCCATAGCTAAGGAATTGGAAAGTGCTCTAATGGAATTACTACTCTGAGGTGGCTTGAATGTCATAATTTCCTTCTCCAACATAGCAAAATCTTGATAATCACATTAAGGACAAAGAGCAAAAATAAATGCTGCTGGCTTTTTCAGAGGAAACATCATTATGGATATTAACACCTTCTGTGTTAACAGTAATACAGACATTAAATATAGCAGCCTTAGTGGCTAAAATGCCTATAAAGCATCTGCCACAAGATAAAGAGTAAAGAAAACTCTGGGCTGAGAATCACCCTGGAAAACTGTAATTAAAAGATCTGCAGCGCAATTAAGCTATGGCTTCCATCAGAGTGCAAATCCAGTCCATTTCAATTCCTCTTTATATTTAAGAAATCATCTAAGCTACTTTAACAGCAGGCTACACAGCATTTATGGTTTTGTCATCATATCAAAGCTCTCTTTCCTTTCACTGTAATATTCCTGTCCAATAGTGACACAGTCTTTACATTGTCTAACACTTCATCTTAGGGAAGATGTTAAATGATGCCTCAGCTTTACCTGTGGACAAGGGCATGGTCAAAGAGCCACAACTAAGAGACTAAAATGTAGGGAGCACTGACATCCCTGGTTCTGGGGAGCTTTCCCAAGGATTTTTTTGCATTACAGCTGTTCCAATGTATCATCCTTGAAAGCCAACATACTGTCAGGTATTTAAGATTTAAATTGCTGAGGCTGTTGAGTGGATACAGAGCTGGCATTTAATTTTTTTTAAAAGAGGAGGGAAACAAGAAAAGAAGAGGTGGAGGAACAGCAGACAAAATCTTCTTTTTAATTAAACAGTATTATTTAAATAATAATGGTAATGATAATTTGCACTGATGAATTTTACCCCAAGTCAGGCAAGTTAGCTTCTAAGAAACAGAGTCATTGGGATGAAAAGGAAGGAGAAGATGTTGAGGAACAATTTTGACAATGCATTTCCTCCTCTTTTTTGTTTGATACCCTTGATGAACATCTTGTCAGCAGCTTTAATACATAGCTCTAGAGCTGATCAAAAGCTGGAATAAGCAAATGGGGAAGTTGTAAAACAGTAATCTGTGGGTTTTCCAGCAAAGTGAGAGCAAAAAATAAACCAGCATTTGAAAAATGCCTTCCTACTGTCTTTAGGAATAATTGCTTAGCAGTAGTTGAGCATCAAATCCCAAATTTACTCAGATTAGCCTTTTCCCCCCACATACTTTACAGAATGTGGAACACAAACCAGATCATCACAGGGACCAGAAAACAAATTACTGCAATGCTGAGCTCAAAAAAACCATCTCTAAGCCACAGCTGCACAAAAGCACATCCCTGCAAAGCTGCTTGTGCAGAGCCAGGACCATTCCCAGCCTCCTGCAGTCACTCTGCCCTTGGAAAATCAAGTCTTAATATCAAGAGCACAAAGGTGTCACAGGACCTCCAAGCCTTGCTGTGGATGCCATCCACAGGACTCGCCACAGAAAAACACAGCGACTTTCAAATCAACCTTCCAAATGCCATGATTATTGCCACAAATTGGCAGACAGAAGGGAACGAAATAAAGAAAAGGGAGAGAGCACTCAAAGTGACAATATGTAAACAGCAGATGGTTTTACATAACTGGCAAAAAGGGAAAAGTAAAGAAAAAAATACCCACCTTCATTAAAGAGGCTAAAATATTGTACATTAAAGTCTCATTTTAAAAATTGATGCATCATGGGAAGCTGAATCGCTCAAAAGGAGAGAAATTTTAGGATGCAAAGGCTTTCATCTCTCCATCCTTAGTCTCTGGCCAGTAAATCCATATTCCTGGCTGGGTTCAAATACAGGCAAAGTAAACTCGAACCCAAACCTTCCTGTTCCTCTCTGAGCCTCAACATCCAACTCATCTGCAAACCTTCCCAACTCCAATCCACCCAGAGCACAATAATATGATGATCAAGTTTACAGCACCCATCACAGGAGTTAGTTTAATGATCATCCAAGCCAACGATACCCCTGGTAAGGTAACTTGCCACTGCTTGCCTACATTTCCTGCCCTAAATGTCTCACAATAACTTCAGGGATCAGAAATAGCTGGTTGTCCCTTGGAACGTATTTGGGTACGTGGATAAAAGCATTTTCTAATTCTCTTCCCACCATGTCAGCCTTTATTCAGAAACAAGCTAAGAAGGCACTGTACCAGATTCAAAGATGTGTTTACACAAAACCCCACTCAACCTGGTGCCCAGGAGAAGAATTAGCCAAGGGATTAAAACCATGGGGTCAAGGAATAAAATTTCTGATGGAATTAGGATCACGAGGTAAAGGAATAAACTTCTTGAGGAGGAGGAGGAGAAAGTGCTTTGAAATTCCCCTCCTGCATGCTCCAAGCAGAGGATGCTGTGCCTTTTCCTTTTTTTCCCCACTGCATTGTTTTTTCAGGCCAATAAAAGAACTGACAAACAAAAAGTTCCAGAGAGAACATTTCAATTTATGTTGGTTGCTTTGCTTACGGAAATTTTAAAATTGAAGGGCACTTACTTTATTACAAAACAAAGGTGCACTGTCCTTTCCATGAGGACATTTCCACTGCAAACAAAGCCCTTGCACAGAGAAATCATTCTGCTTTCACCCCAGGTTTTAACATGAACCCAGGTCACTACTGACACTCCAAAACCTGGGCCCTTCTTCCTCCATAAGGTCTGGATGAGGAAAACCACAATTCTCTGCCATTTTTTCTCTTGGACCATCTCTGCCTGTAGCTTTGCTCATCCTCTGCAGAGGTGAAATCTCAGAGATCTGCACAAAACACAGAGAAGAGCTCCGCCAATGCAGCCACTGGAAGAAAGAGGCAAACTGAATCCTCCTCCTTGAAGAATTTAGCCCAGCTATTTGGTTCCTGTATTTTCTTAATCCTTTGAGATGTGTTAAGTCACAGGGACTCCTTTGTTTCTGAAGTAAGTTTGCTGCACTCTCTGCTAAGTGCTTGACTAATGGACAGCTCTGTAGGTACTGACTGCAAAAAGGTGGGAGTCTGTCCTTTGTGTGGGAAAAGCGTGCATCAGATTTTCCAGTGAAAAATGGGCAAGATTGAAGACTAAGCAAAGAGAATGACTGCTATGAAATGGGCCCAAAGTGCCTTTTTAATATAAGTTTAAAATGCCTCCAATATTCTGTACTTAAAGACTTTGACAACATAATTCTGTGAAAAAGCTTATTTATCCTGCATAAAGAACACAGAGCCCTCACCTCCCAAAGGAAAGAAAATACTCACGGCTGTTGCTGTGATAAATGTTTCAGACAACAGCAGAATACCTCTCCTCTTACTAGCACAAAGAAACAGGGAGCAAACTTCATTGCCAGCCCTCACATCCCAGCTCATTTATATATTTAGGGTTGGAAAAGAGGAAGAAAAATTCCTGGCCATAATTAATTTTAACCTCTTCTAATTTCACCATGATTTATGCTCAAAAATATTTTCATTACCTAATCCATACAATACTCAACTACATACTTAGCGTAATTAGATTACAGAAATGGTTTTAAATTGGGAAGGTTTAATTAGCAGGAATTATTTCCCATGCTATTTCCACTGTGTGATGGGATGACATGGATTATTTCATAACAAAACAAAAAAAGAGTCTTTCTTGCAATTCCATATTCTACTGTGATGCAAAACACAGGTTTCACTCTCTGCCTATACAGACAGATGCTACTATCAGCCACAAAAAATAACTCTTGAGTTGACAGATACTCACTTTTACATCTCAACATCACAAATACACCCTGACTAAAGCCAGCTTGGGGAGAGGAGAGGAGAGGAGAGGAGAGGAGAGGAGAGGAGCGATAAAA
>VZRL01002501.1:1095443-1167552 GCA_013397895.1 Origma solitaria | reverse complement strand
CAGCACAAATCAGCCCTGACTAAAGCTAGGGTGGGGAGAGGAGAGGAGAGGAGAGGAGAGGAGATATAGATGGCCTGATCCTATTTATAGCCAGACACAACTCCATCACTGCAAGCCAGGTCAACAGTTGTGCCACAACAGCAATTTGGGGAGAAAAATTAGGAAAAAATGTAATTATCATCTTCACAGAAACCACAAGAAATACAGCATATGAGGATAGAGTCTCTGAAGATAACAACAGGATAATTGACAAAACATCTCAATCTGATCTATGAGACACCCAGACTGCTTAAATGGAATTGAGTGAAGTCCATCGTTTAGTACTGGGTTCTAAAATGAAGTAATAGAATCAAAACCTAAGAAATGGATTTCTCAAAAATTAAATTTGCCCTCATTTTGTGATACTCCCCACCAAACCTTCTGACTAGGATATTAAGTTTCTTGATATTTTTATTTAGGTGTCTTGAATATGAAGTGACTATAAAACGAAGGAAAGAGGATATTGCAAATAAAAAACTGATTGCCAAATTTCATTTGGGGCAGGAAATGGAAGTAAGGCAATGCTATGTCTCATAAAAGTATATTCAACACTGGGTTTTTTTAAACCAGAAAGTAAGAAAGGGACTCAAACTATCATCTGCAGACTGAACACTGCATTCCCCAGCCAAGACAGTTTCACCTCCCACTCTAAACTTCCTTCCTTTCCTCAGACTAATTTGTTTTGGCCTGATATTTTCCACCGTCAAGGTGAATGTTCCTAGGAAAATTGAGAAAAAATAATTTTGGCTGTTTTTCATCTGTTGTAGCTCGACATGAAAAATACAGAGTCCTTCATTAATTTTTGGAAGTACGTCTAAGACTAAGAACAGCTATTGGCACATGTATTGAATTCAATGCAATTACTGATCACATTAGGATAAAATATACAAACTTTCAAAATATCCTTCCAATATGAAGAGCATGCAAAAACAACATACAGTAGAACTGGATTTATTGTGGGGTTTTATGAGGTTTATCCAAAATGTTTCAGACAGAAAGAGGTTGTAAGAACAAAAAAACCAAAAAAAACCCAAGGAAATCGAATGCAGAAAGTATGAACCAATTTAAAAACCAAACAGTCAGGCCTTGAATTGGTTTCCTGTTCTTTATTGAAAAAAAGAAAAAAAAAGTCTAATATTAATCTGCTCTTAAGGCTTACCACCCCAAGACCTCATGCTCAGAGGTCAGGGGCCTCTGAGTAGTGGCTTGATGGCTTATCTTAACCTTGCTTTTATCTCTTATTTCCCTTTTATGACTAATATTCCTGTGTTGTTTTGGAGAGCAAGAGGAGAGCAAGGAGCAGATCCTAAACCAGTCTGAAACATTCTATATTGACTGTGATGGGAAAAGCTTACAGAAATTGGGAACATGATGTTAAAGCCAAGATCTCTCTGACAGTGAATGGGACATAAAACTCCCCAAAGCTGTATCAGTGTTTTGAATATTTGCATAATATCCTATACAGCTCCCATTTCCAGCGTCTATAATGGGACTTCCAAAACCCTTTTGCATATTTTCAGCAGATACCTGTTGTGGCTTTGCCATGGCAGCCAGGTATTTCTTGCCAGTCTACTGAATAATATCGTCTCTGCCTTGAACACTCTACTCCATCAATTTAAAAGATCAGAATGTATCAGACCATTGCCTTTATGCCTACATATGTTCATCACATTTGTCTGAGAAGCATGAGACAGGGGCTAATTTCAGCACAAATCTGTACTGTTCCCATGCACCCTGGCTATATTAATCTTGGAACTATTTACCACGGAACACACTGCTCCCGGTAGAAAGAATTGCCTCTGGTCCTGTTTGTTAGGCTGCATCCACTGAAGCAAAACAATGTATGTATTTTATTATTTTTTAAATTAGGATGAACTACGAGGTTCATCTGATTTACTCTCACAAATGCTATAGCGCTGGCTATCATGCAATATCCTGACTGCAGGCAATTAGACCAGCCAGAGCAATGCAGAGTACCCCACATTTACCTCTGCAATCACCTCAGCTTTTAAGCTGCAGATTGGCAAAAATTAAATGTCTCCTGCACTGCTTGAATATAACTCAAGGTCTGAACCAGTTAAGGAGTCTACTACAGAAATTCAGATTAATTCAGTGCAGTCAGGCTTTTTTTTTTTTTTCTTTTTTTTTTTTTTAAAATCCTGGAATATTTTAATTTGTTTTTCTTGGTTCCCTGTAACTTGGAACATGGTTTGGTGTAGGCACTTTGCAAAACACATGTGGAGTTCCTGCCCCTAACCATTTAACATTTAACCTAATAAATCAGGCATAGGTTTGGAGAGGAAAGAAGAACCACAATACCTACGAAACACCAAAGTTCACGATTTTCCCATATGTTAGATCTGGAAAAACTAAAAAGTTTCACGTTCCTGGATGAAAGCCTCGACCTTTAGACATCTCTACTCAAAAGCTCTTGTTCCTCTGATAAACCCTGCCAATTAAAAATGGTCACAGCTGAGTCCTTCTCCTTTTCACGTACACATGAAAACACATCAGTTAACAACCTCCGTGTGTTGCCATTTTACCTGACAAAGATTTGCTGCTACAATCATAACCTGAAAGACAATGAACTTATGAGAAAGTCTGATTAATTCTGACATTCTCGTTGTAGCAACACAAAAACCATTAAACATGTCGTGCCACTGCAGAGATGTCTGTGCCATATTGACAATTCTGACGCGCCTTTATCCACGGCAGAAATTTGGTTAGGAACAGTAGTGCAGCACACGAAGGAAGAGAGGGATAAAGGCCTTTTGCAGAGATAAAGAACAGAGGACTCTGTTCCCTTTGAATTTGCAATATTTCAGCAAACATCCTCTTTGTTGCCTTCTCAGCTGGCTGAAAATGGATTAGAAGGTGAGGATGCATAACTTCTCCATGGCCCATTATTTCTTATTATCATCCAGATGGAGTGTGGCTATTAGAGCACCACTAAAAACTCTAATGAACTGCAGTGTTGTAGATTACTAATTCTTCAACAGCATGTTTGTGTATCAATAATAGACTGTAAAAACAACAACAACCTGACTAATTAGGCTAGAGCAAATCTGCTCAGCTCGGCTTCCTGTCCCTCCTGCTCTGGGTGTTCGTGTGGGTGTTCAGCACTGGTGCAGCTTCCATTAAACTCCTTCCAAAGCCTCTAATCACCCCCTATAATATTGCAAACATTAGAAACATTTGTTTAAATGCTTATAAGAAGCATTTAAACAGGAACACACCCATGTTTAAACCATATGAATAATTTCCTCGCTATTTTGTCTGTAATGCAGGGGAGTTTAAATCTCAGTTGTTCCTAAGACAGGAAGAAGTGGGAGGGCCCCAACATTTATCATTACGTCCTCTGTTTAGCAAAGCACTTAGGATTTAATTCATTAATACTTTCGGGTATTCCTGGGCTTGTTTGGGTTTTTAACAGGGTAAACAGCAACTTGTTCTAAGCTTGTGCTTTCATTTGCTTTGCTCCCTTAGCAGTTGGTGGAACACTAAAAAGAGCTGCAGTGCTGAGCCCCACTCTGAAGCTTGGGAAAAAACAATTTTTTCAAAGAAACAGCCAAAGGAAGCTGTGGGATCTACGAAGTAAAATTGTAACCCTGCTCCAAAGCTCATTAACACACACACAAATAATGCCCATCTGTTGCAACCCCTGAAAAATATTAACAAAGTTCAGCCAGTGAAGATTTATTATTTTGAAACAGAGTAATGGTTCAGATAAATCTCTCTAATTCTGTCGTTTTACATCCCATTTAACAGCCAGTGCCGCCCCTCGACTTCCCAGAGGAGACAGCAAGTGAAACACACGCTGGGGCTCAGCACAGCATCACTGCCAGGGAATCTCACGCTCAGCCTGGTCCCCGCTGAGTGCGGCTCTCTGCTGGGATCTCCTCGAGCACAGGCAGGGGAAGGCGGCCAAGGACCTCCAAGGGCTGTGACCATGCCACAGGTTCTGTAGGGATCTCACACACTTCCCCTTCTCTCCTCCTTCACTCGTCTTCAGACGAGGAGATTTCATTACAAGATTCTTCTTGCATGACCAATCTTCACTCACATTTAATTATTTCAGACTCACAGCCATTAAGTAGTTTCCAATATGGCACTGATGCCAACAGCTTTATTCTGAATTTCTTTCTTACGTTATTGAATTGCATATTTTTTTTCTTTCCCATTCAAGTGCTAATGTAGAAAATTGTGTTTGATTAACTAGAAAGTTACATTTCCTTTAGGTAAAATGGACTATCAATTTGAGCAAGAAATGCTTGCATTAATGAGGCACAGTAGTAACCTTTGTTATGCCTCAATATCCTATTCAAAAAAGAGGGAGTTGAAGCAGGCATCAGATTTTGTGCTTTGAAATGTTTATGGTCAAGGAGGAAAAAGGGCAAATTAAGCTCTTCCTTTCACCACATAAAGGAATGATAGTTTGTTCCTGTGTCTTTACCAAACAGGTGTCATTCAAATATATCACATAAAAAAGTAATTTCCATACAAGGGACTTCGTTGAAATGGATGAGGAGGTTTTTACAATACACCTACATGGATTTTAGACATGAGTCCTAGTGACCTTCAAATGGGACTCTACCTTCCTAATTCCTTCTTGCCAATATTTGGAAGATCCACCAAGAAACCCAAACTGTCAGAAATGTTCCCTTCATCACAGCTTGTGGCCAGAAAAACACTTAAAATTAGGTTCTCATTAAGCAACAATGAGGTCAGTGAGACTATTCCAGTGCTTAAAATACAACATGAGTTTAAGGTTCCCAGTTCAGGAAGGACTGAAGGACTGGGTAAAACAGATTTAAAAAATAGATAGGAATTCATCACACCTCATTCTGCCCTTCTAGCCTTTAACTTACTGTCATTCGATCACGTATGAAGTAAGAGAGACGCCTAAGGGATGCAACACCCATCCAAAGGGTGACAGTGTTTGCCTGTGTGACAAATGAAGCCAAGTTCAGGTTGTTCAACCTTGCCAACACATTGCAAGAATCACATTTTTTCTGTAGCTGCCACCATTACTGTTGGAATGTGCACACAAAACCACAAATTTTGGAGGGTCATGAATATGACTGCTCCTTCCAGTGTTCCAACTTCAGGAAAAATCCAGTTTAAGGGGCTTTTACCTCAGAACTGATCATCTTCGACCGAGGAAAAAGGGACACAACTCTCTCTACATGATGACAATTCCTACAGGGCTTCTCCTGCAGAGGAATTCAGCCTCCACTCCATTTCCCATTGTCATATCACCATGCAGAAATCAGCGGCAGATATTTATAAACCCTTTTCCATCAATTTCATCCTATTTCAATTCTGATTACACTTCACAATAGAGCTTTGAAATGTGCTTTAATTTTCATTACACACTTTAGAAGAAATTAAATATTCTGCTCGATTAGAAAGTCCTTTGTGTTGTTACGCAACAAAAAATGTAGACAAAGTAAGATAAAAGCTTACTAATCTTTCAATTTTGTTAAAAATATCTTTTTCTATCTGCTGGTCTCCCTTTTTACCTGCTTGCTTAGTTTCCCCATGAAAAAGAGAAATTGCTGAAAGTAATAAATTTCTCTTTTCTATTTTTCTCTCAGTCTTTAAGGAAAATTCTACTTCCATCCTTCTACTGTTCTTCCAGTGTGTTATACCAAAAGATGCAGCATTTTTAAAAAAAAACAAAAACAAAAAAAACCTTTAAAGAAATAAAGACATTTAGGTCAGAATTATATGTCAGTTACAAAAACATTTAAAACAAAAAAAAAAAGATGAAAAAAAAAAAGCCAGAATTCCTGTACTGAAATTAATTTTTAGGGGTAGTCAACCACCTAGAGAAAGTGAACTTTGCTAGCTTGGCCTTGCCAAGACATAACAGGGGTTTGTAGCCGTACCTTACTCTCCCTCCAGCATCAGAGATTTGTATGCTTGGGAGGGACCTCGAGGGATTGCAATCCTGAGGGAAGAGCAAGGACACCTGCAGCAAAAGTGACAGACACTCATCAGTGGAATCCACTAGATCTGCTGGAGGGTCTGCCCGTGGTCAGAGAAGTTATGCACAAGCTGAAAAATGTTGGTGGACTGGTGTTGGAAATCCGTGTTTCCAACATCAGTCTTTCGTTCTCTCCTAAGTGACCTGATTTCCCTCCAGGAAAAATAGAGGATTTTTTCCCTTTCAAGAACATTCTTTCCATCGTAGAAGTCAATCTTCGTGTTCCCCTTAAGCTTCCATCAGCTTAAGCCAAAGTCAGTTCTTCCAACTGTTCCCTTGAGATCTTGCCTTCTAACGCAATTTTATTGATCTCCTCTCCCTCCAGCTGGTCTACAGCTTCCCTAAAGTGCTGTATCTAAAAAAGAAAAAAAGAAAAAGGTGCCTATCCAGTCCTAGTCCCAGCAGAATAAATTCCTTTTCAGCCTGTCTGTGGCACTGCTCCTGATACTTTCCAGAGTGAGATTTACAGGTTTCACCCCACTGCTGCACTCAGTCTGCAGTCCCCTGTCCCTTTCCTCCTCCAACATCCTCCAGAATCCTCTCCAGCCTCGCAGCAGCAGAGCCAGTTGTTCCTTGTACTGTGCTTATGTATTTGATTAGCCCTCCTTGCTTGTGGTGCATTGCATTTGCCTCTCTTGACATTCACCTTGCTGATTTGGGGAAGCCTTTCCAATTTATTGGGATCATTATGGATTCTGATGCTGTCATCTAAACCACTTGCAGCCGTTCCCATAACTCTCCCAGTGTGCTCTCTCTGTTCTGTCACTCAGCTCTGCTAATGAAAGTGTTGAATAAAATCACACGCAGGGCAAAAATCTTGCTGGCAATTCCCTCCAAGTTTGACAGTGAAGCCCCTGATTATATTTTGAGAGAGATTGTTCAATCAGTTATCGCCAACTTTGTTATGACTGTGTTGAGATCATCTTTCACTCGTTCACTGTGAGGACACTAAGTAAAAAAAACTGTCAGAAGACTTTTAAAAAAAGTTCAGATATATTGTATCTACTCAATTCCTTTTATTCTCTAGGCAGTTATCTTGTCAAAGAAAGAAATCAGATTAATTTGCCATGAACTCATCTTGACAAATCCACGCTGGCTGCCGGCCAGTGGAAGAAAACTAGTTTTAATCATTCATGACCAAAATATTCCTACTGAAACGCAGCTGGATTTGGCTCAGCACTCGCAGGGATGCACGGCAGGTACCCAGGGGAGAGAGGCCAGTTCGGATGCTCTCCTGTCCTCCCTCCAAATGGAAGGGAAAGAGGTAAAGCTCTTTAAGGAGGAACCTGCAGTCATACTCCCACGCAGGGTGTGCTTCCGCCAGCAGAAAATTTTTCCCAATTCTATCAAAGCTCTTGCAGAAAAAGCCACAGGAAAGATGAATGAGGATGAGAGACATGC
The DNA here is from genome assembly GCA_013397895.1 of Origma solitaria. Lineage (NCBI taxonomy): Eukaryota > Metazoa > Chordata > Aves > Passeriformes > Acanthizidae > Origma > Origma solitaria. The sequence goes on along the minus strand of VZRL01002501.1, from coordinate 1,160,123 downwards.
AGGCTGAGCCCTCAGTGCTCTCAGAATGTTCAAGAAGAACATGACTTTGTACAGACCTACAGCAAGGAAGCAACGAGAAACCAAGAACTGGTATCAGTCATCTTCCATCCGATTACCTGATACCCCCAAGCACCACCAAACATGTTCCAGTACCACAGGCAGTACAATGAAACCTCCTAGAGACTGGGGCTTTTTATATCTTTTAAAAAACGACACAAAACCCTCAGCTCTGTCAGCCTCTCTGGGTGTGTGACAACGTCACAGAGTTTTCCAGTTCCAAAAGTCAACCTAACAAAATTTACGCACGGAAATCTCTTGCTGGACATGCAAAATAGTATTTTAAGGCCTGATTCACTGTGATTCAACTTTTCTTCAGATTCCACTCACTGATATGGTTTCAATTCGTCTCCTGGCTCATCCCAAATTTCTAAACCCTACAGTTGATAAACCACAGCATTTATCTGCAAGAAAAACTGGGCCAATATTGATGAGATTTAACAGAAAACACTTGTTTTACCCAAAGAAAGCAGGGCCTACCTGCTCACTGACCTGACTTACTTGGGTAATTCTCCCTTTGAAATGCCAAACACACAGAGGTATTTTCTCCTGGGTACACAACATTAACCGAGGATCTCTGTGCAGACACACACTTGGATCATTCACTTGGCTCTCTGAAACTTCAGAACAGGCAAACACAAGGGATCTCCCGTGCCCCTTCCATCCAAGTGGTGTGATACCTTGGGGGTTATCTTTTATCTCAGATTTGTTTATCCCTCTAGCACAATACGCTATAAAACTGAGCTGTGTTGTGTTCTCAGCCAGTCAGATATATTTGCTGATCTAGTTGGGCTAATTAAAACTTTCTGCTTCCTGAGAGATATAGTTGTTTTGAGTAATCCAGGAGTACCTGATAATCCCTCCGGGACCATCTCAGGTGATTGTTTGCACTGTGTGTGAGCATAAAGGTTGATTTTCCACTTTTTTTCATATCATTTATTCAATAACAATTTTCAGTTGTTTAAAATAATATAGCTCAATAGCATGAAATAACATTTCCTTCTTCATTGTTACCTCTCCCACTCACTGTCCTATCTCTCTTGATACCATAATTTCCTTTAAACACATCAAGCCAATGACAATAAAAGTAAACCTTATATAAACACACGCTAGCTATAACCTTGAGAAAAAAAATCCCATAAAGCTTCCCAAGGAGGCTGTTTTACAGTTTTAAAGCTCTTTATATAAAGACACATGTTTTTGCTATAAACTAGAACCTGAATATCTAAAAATCTACTGCCATGACAGAATTACAAGGGAACAAGGCACATATGGCCCCAATCTGGTGGATAGAACCAGATGCTGGAGCACATCCAGAGAAGGGAAATGGAGCTGGGGAAGGGTCTGGAGCACAAGTCTGACGAGGAGCAGCGGAGGGAGCTGGGGGTGTTTAGCCTGGAGAAAAGGAGGCTTGGGGGGATCTCATTGCTCTCTACAACTCCCTGACAGGAGGGTGTAGCCAGGGGATGTTGGTCTCTTCTCCCAGGCAACAAGAGACAGGACAAGAGTAAACAGCCTCAAGTTGCAGCAGGAGAGGTTTAGATTTGATATTAGGAACAATTTCTGCACAGAAAGGATGTCAAGCACCAGAACAGGCTGCCCAGGGCAGTGGTGGAGTCACCATCCCTGGTGGGATTTAAAAGACGTGTAGATGTGGCACTTGGGGATGTGGTTTAGTGGTGGCCTTGGTAGTGGTGGGGTAATGGTTGGGGCTCAATGATCTTAGAGGTCTTTTCCTACTGAAACGATGATTTTAGGATCTCAGTCTTACACTGAAGTTCCATTAAAAAGTGGATGATGCTACACCTTTTACTCCCCAAGAGTAATCTGATTTTTTACTGTGGGCTACGGATGTGTTTATAGTCTTAAGACTTTTCCGTTCAGCTGTTCAGAGAGTTCTAAGATCACCAAGTTTGGCTGCTGCACTGAGACCAATACCCTGCCTCAAAATGCTTCATCTGCCCCAGCTATGAGACATAACTCAGATTAGTAACAACTAAAAGATATCACAGAAAGATCCTGATATCCTTGCTTTGTGGAGCCAATAGCACTTGGAGTATGGTTCAGCAATCCAGAAGTGTCAAAAAACTTATTTAAAGGCACTTAGGAGGGGAAATTTTCACTTGCAAAGCAACTTCTTGTAACTTTCTGTGCCACTTTCTTCTGTTTGCAGTAATGGGTAAATGTGAATTAAGAGTTTTATCTGTCCTTGTTTGGATGTTAAAGAATTTATCACCTTTCTCACTGCCTGAGGATTACATCTGTACGTAGCAGAACAGGTTGCACAGCAAAGTCATGGATGTCCCATCCCTGGAAATGCTCAAGGCCAGGCTGGATGGAACTCTGAGCAACCCATTCTAGTCGAAGGTGTCCCGGTCCATGGCAGGGGGGTTAGAACAAGACGATCTTTAAGGTCCCTTCCAACCCTAATCATTTTATCATTTTGTGATTCTAATAAGCAATTAAGAGCTTGCTAGCAGGGCCATGCTGTTGTTGAAAGACTTCCCCCCCAGTATTTTAAGAGCAGCCCAAAAACTGTCATGAGGCCTCTGCTGCTGAAGAGATCAAACAAACCCTTCTGCAGCTCCTTGATGCAGAGCCTCGTCTCTCCCACATCCCAGATCTCTGCAGGGAAAGGAACTGCCCTTCCACAGAACTACTCTTGTAGGACACCCCTGGGGCAGAGCCGGGTTTCAGCCACAGCCAAACACTCAAACCTATGAATTCCTACAGATGGAAAGCCTTCTCATATTAGTATCTGTTGCTAGGGAAAATATGATTTAATCTACGTCGCTGGCAATGATTTTTGCTGGAAGGTACTATCTTACACACATACACTTTCCTCAGGATCAAAAATTAAATCCTATGGGCTCTTGGGATTGCTTGTCTGGGAGTGCGCCAGACAAGCGCTTCCCTACAATGATACACTGTGTGTCAGCGCGTGGGCTCAGCCACTGCTTAACAAATCTGCTAGATAAACTTCCATGATTCATCCAAACAGCATTCAAGTGGCTAACTACCAGATATTGGCAGGGAACTGACGAACGCTGCTTGAACAATGAAAGAAGCCACTTAAATAATGAATTAGGTCTGACAGATCAATGGAGACATGACTGACAGCCCCTGGCACCCCATGTCACAGCTCCGAGAGAGCTGAGCAGCAGCAAGGGGGGTGCCATGAGCAATCAGCAGCCTTTCAGCATTGTTTGCCAAATAGAGCAGAGTTTAGGACCAGGGGTGGCTCAGATGAGAGCATCTCACCAGTTTTGAAAAGGAAAGAGCATGTCTTATTATCTCTATTTAATAAAATCAGAAGGAGGGCAGGACATCAACATGTTTAGCATAGATAACTAAGATATCAATTATATCTACATTTAGGTGTCTAGCAGACACCTTCCAGTGAAATACGTCCCTGCCCACGGCAGGGGGGTTGGTACTGAAAGATCTTTAAGGTCCCTTCCATCCCAAAGCCTTCTGTGGTTCTGTGATATCACGAAGAACCCACCCACACTCTCCTTTATCATCGCTCCCCTGAACAATAACAACTTGGGGTCAAAGTGACAACAATTACATCTGTCTCCTTCTCCAAGCTGAAAATCATGGACCTGGGTATTTTAAGATGAAAACAAGAAGTTAGCATTTCGAGCCATTGAACTAGAAACTCTTGGAAAGAGGTGTCTAGAAATTGCTCCCATTTTCCAGAGAAGGTATCCTATACAATCATTACAACAATTCTTCTGCTCATATGCAAAACCTATCTGAATTACCAGGCCTGTTTTCACCATAATTTAAAACCAGTCACTGAAAAATATCATCACTCCCACAACCATCTCCCCATAAAACTGGAGTAAATAGAAGCCACAGTAATTATGTATATAGATAAAAGTATATCCCTAAAGGAAGAACAACAAAGCACCCTTTGCTCAGCAATTCCGGTGACCAATGGATTACCAAGAGATTCTTCTGTGTCTTTCACAGCCTGAGAAACAGTGAATTATTCAATGCTCATTGACACTCCTGCCTTCAATATCTCGTTCCGGCCTTCCCTTGCTGCACGGCTCATCGGAGCATTTCAGTGACCAGTGGAATATACTGGATTTCTGCAATTGCTTGGATGAAGCACATGCCAGGTTGGGCCCACTCAGCTGGACAAATAAACTCCTGTAATTTCTGTATTTATGGGACCAGACTGAGGCAGCAATCTGCTCTCTGCCATTCAGAGCCATCTCATTGTTGCAGGGGCAAACCCATTGCTCCAGGTTACACCAGAAGCATGAAGAAGTGTCAGAGACCCTCTGAGCCCCATGCTGGATGTTGTGCTTTAACCCGGCAGGTAGCTAGAATTCCCCCTGCCACCTGCTCACTCCCTCTCCCCCCCAGTGGAATGGGGGAAATGATCAGAAAAAAAAAGCAAAACTCATGGGTTGAGACAAGCACAGCTTAATAGGACAGTAAAGGAAGGGGGGAAAAATAATAATAATAGTAACTATAAAAGAACACAAAAAACGAGTGATGCACAATGCAATTGCTCACCACCTGCTGACCAGTCACCCTCCAGCCCCCCCGGTTTTATTGTTCAGCATGATGCCATATGGTGTGCAATGTCCCTGTGGCCAGTCTGGGTCAGCTGTCCCAGCTGTGTCCCCTCGTGGCTCCCGGTGCCCCCAGCCTCCTCGCTGGCAGGGACCGAGAAGCTGAAAAGTCCTTGGGAGCACTGCTCAGCAACAACTAGAACCTCACTGTGCTATCAATATCGTTCTCATTCTACATCCAACACACGGCTCTGTACCAGCTACTGGGAAGAAATTTAACTCTATCTCTGCCTAATTAACTCTATCACTTGAAGCTGGCTGCTATTTTCCCTGTGAAAGTACAGGAAGGATGAAAGCATATGAAAGTGCTCTTGTTGTTTAAACATTCACACTTGCTCCTTTAGAAAACCCCATTCTGCAAGCTGTTCCACCCAACCACACTGCCACCTTCCCCAAAATGCTTTTTCCCTTTTACTTTCTGCTGATGGCATGGCTGTGCTGGGTTGCAAGACAGTCATAGTGTTGTATGAACCAAAAGTTTCTTTCTGTTCTCTTTCTTGATACATTCTTTTTTTCTTTTTTTTTCTTCTCTTTTTTTTTTTTTTTTTTTTTTTTTTTTTTTTGTGAAAGACACAAACCCAGTCAGTTTTACATCTGCATCTGTGGCTGTGCTGCAGAAGCCTTAAAGCTGCTTGTGGACAGAACTGGAGCAACACACAGCAGCACAGGCTGAGATTTTGTTTGGAGGCTCTGAGCTGACAGAAGATAATGGGAGGTTTACAACAAAGGTCCTTCCTGAATGATGAATGATCCCTGGTCTGTTTGAAGGATCTGACAGATCCACCTATTTGTTCTGCTCTGCACAGAGAGGGGATGAAATGACCCAGATCAACACAAAAGGTGCTACAAAAATCAGATTTTCAATGCATATTCAGCAACTCCAGGCAGCAAATGCACAATAGGTATTTAAACAATAACCCTTGTAAAAACCTTTCTCTCATGTCATAGAATGCTTTGTTTGCTATTTTTAGCTTTTCAAGTGTCAAGAAGCAACAGAAAAAAATATTGCTGAGCAGCACTGGACACCAAGATAAAACAAGTGAGGCAAAAAGAAATCTGAAGCAAGCTCCGCAAGATGAGGTTAAGTTATTCAAAGCTCTCTTTCCTGCAAGACAGGTGATGTATTTCAGCTTAAATATCCCACTCGATCTGTACTCAGTGAACAAGCGAGTGACAAGCTGCCAATCAAACTGAAAAGCACCCCATCCATCAGGGCTTCCCCCGCCCCTGCCCCGCACCAAGCGCTGCTTTATCAGCACCTACAGAATCTGAATCTGCCTATTTTTAACAAGTACACCACTCTGCAATGCTGCCCACCAGAAGGATTTGCAAATCTCTCCAAATACTCCTCCCAAGTCCTGATAACTTTGCCAGCATGAATAGGAAACTTGGGGCTTTCAGAACAAGCCGCTGCTCGCTGACAAGGCAGGGAAGATTTCCTTTCCTATCTGCAGTTTGCATGAGTAGGCAGCTGGGATTGTGATGAATTACTATCTCCGATTCCAGTGCTATGTTTAAGACATTTATTTGGCATAGTCTGTTAGGAAAAAAACCACTGCCAATACCAGCTATTGGCATTAGCAAACTTCTTCAGGAGAACTACCAAAGGTATTTCACAGCCTCTCTCTGTTTATAACAGGAGTGTGTTTGTGAACCAGAGATATTTATTGACTGAACTGTAATTGAATTTTACTGAATGTTTATCTCAAAACACTGTTTCAAAAGAGAAACTAAAACATCTTGGTTTGAAAATAACTCAGTTCTTAGTAACACCTTTTCATGGGGCCAAATCCTTCTCCTGAGCTCAGTGGACACTCTGAATGCCTGGGAAATTGCATTTTCCATCAACTATTTGTTATGCCTTCCTGTTTCATTTTGGAGTTCAGAGTGTCAGGCTTTCAGCAGCTGGCTCTGCAAAGCATGTCTGTATAATCCTGCAGGTTTGATCTCTCTGCACGAATACTGCAAATATTAAGCCCATGGCCAGTGCCTGTTCCAAAGCTGGCTTATTTTCTAACCAGTGGAAAAAGATCAGTCAAGGGCACTCATCACACCGATGCGCATGGATTAGAAATCTTTGAATCTGCACTGATGTCGTTGCAAAAGATTAAACTGTTAGATGATAATTCAGCATTTTCACTTGTAAATAAAGCAAAAAAAGTTGCTCCTGTCTGTAGTCTTCCAACCTGCCACAATGCTCTTCACCCCACTTCCAAGAGAAGGCACATTTATTTTGGTGTTATTATTTTTATGCAATAAGCTATTCACTGGTCTTTTTGCCACGCTTCTTAAATTTTAGGTTGTACTTTTGACTTTGTCTAAAAACCCATAAAACAACACACAGTTTACAACTGCTAAGCTCACAGTTGCCACTTATAAATTTGATGTGGACATTTAGTAATTTTGTAGGTAACACTTATGGAAATTATCTGCCAGTGCCACATCCCCAGGCTGTTGTCAATGTCAACTTTGATACTACTACTTGTATTCCCCATCTTTAACATGAGTTTCAGAGACGAAAAAGCAAGGAAGCAAATCCACCTGGAACAGAGACAAAGCAGGTTACAATCTCCACCTCCTTTTCGCTTGCTGAGACCATGCATGTATTTTGCTATGCTGCTATCATTATAAATAGTAGTAATCCTTATAAATAGTAGTAGTGGCATTCATTATGGTTTTATGGCTCTCATCAGACCCTAAGTCATTTACCACTTAGGTTTTTTTCAGTGAAATCGCCCTCTACAGGAAAACAGAAATCCCCCCACCAAAAAAACAAAAAAAAAAAGTAAAGTAAATATTACAATGTATAAAAAAATGTTCTCTATCCACTTCATTCTCCAAATCCCCAGGTTCTGTAAATACCACAAAACAGTTTCAACAAATGGCATATCAACTCCTATAGGTTTTTGATGACCTATCTGCAATAGCTCACTAATGCTCTGGCTTGGGGATTTGCTTTTTATGAACTTGAAAATGTTTTGCAACACATCAACCCACTGTGTAAAGATGGTGTTAAAGAAAGCAGAAATTTCACTGCACCACACTGCAAGAAGAGTCCAAAAATTGCAACCTCTCTTTTAAAAAAAACAATTGAAAATCTCCAAACAAATGGCTTTAATCTTCCAAAGATCTAGAAAGACTGTGGCAAGAAAACTTCCTTTTTATAGTTCAGTATTTCTCAGAGATGAGCTCGAAGTGTTAGCTGAGATAATTATGAGAGAGATTATGCAGATCTTATTATCAAAAGGTTTTGTTTGCTCTCTTGTTACATAATTGCTTAGTGTTTGCACGGTGCTCAGAAAATAGAAAGCACCAGAGAAATACCAAGAGTTATTTATTTAACAGAAAAATAATTCCCCCAAATGGTATTAATATTTTAAGTTGTCTCTATGATATTTTGAAGACTTCTGCTACCCTGTAGACTCGTCAGTGATCCCACCTTGGCAGCACATGAAATGAGAACTGTGCCTCACCACTGCTGGGTTTAGACTATTTCAGCAGAGCTGTTAGACAGCAGGAAGAAGAAAAAAAAGTGCAATATATTGTGTCATTTCCTTCACTTCTAGCTTTGCTGGTGACAAAGGCCACCACATTCAGAAGATAAAATTGGGATTTATGTCTCCAAACAGTGTCATAAAGTACACAATCAATTTATGGAGTCACGAAATGCTTCAAGAATTGGATAAAAGCACATCAAACTATTCCAAGCTTGTGCAAGTTTATAAGCAAAACTCAGACCACCTGAATTCAAATACCTTTTGTAACTTTTAACCAAATTCTAGCCAACACCTCTCAAACACTATAAAAGCCATCTCTAAAGTGTAAAGATGAGGCCCCAAGTATAAACTTGCCATTGGGCAAGACATACCCAGACCACTCAGTCTTGCAAGCAATTTAAAAGCTACAGCAACTACACAATTTCAATGCCTGTTTTCAAGAATTCCAAGTTCACTTCATGATCATTTACAGGTATCTCAGTTTTTGGGGTTTTTTTGGTCGAGAAAGCCTACAGCCAGTGTGCTATGCAAGCATAGCATTGGCCACAGAACTCCCCCTGTTCTTAAGGCAAGAAAATCAGATTTTACTTACAGCCAACCATCATCATGGCCACCGAGAAAATCTTCTCCCCATCCGTGGTCGGCGCTATGTTCCCAAATCCTATGGTTGTAAGGCTTGTCATGGTAAAGTAGAGAGAGGATATGTACAAGGAGTCTTTGCTGGGCCCTCCCTCCCACTGGCCCGAGCCCGTGGAGTTGTAGCGATATGGGGTCCCGATGCTCAGCGCCAGCTGGTACAGCCAGCTGTCCGTCTTGATGGTGTTGGTGAGCTCGTCGATGACCTCGTAGTCCCCGATGCTGTACCAGATGCAGGCCAGCCAGTGGGCCACCAGCCCGAACACACACACCAGCAGCACCAGCACGGCCGCGCCGTACTCCAGGTAATGGTCCAGCTTCCTGGCCACTCGACCCAGCCGCAGGAGACGCACCACTTTTAAGGAGCTGAAGAGGCTACTGATTCCCTAGGAAAGAATAAAAAGCATTATTGGAGCTGAAGTGCCCTGCTGGTTGGCACAGAAGGTTGTACAGCAATTCCTGCATCCGCTTTAAATCTTTCTACATAATTTTTCAGGGCTCGGATAACAGAATACAAGATCAAACCCTCCTCTCCCTCCAGTGCTTTTGTCCTCGTCAGGCTAAATTGAGTTTGGCACTCACTAGGTGGATAAATTACTTTGTTCAAACTCAGTGTTTCAAAGCAACAGAAGGGTTCTGTAGAATCCAAAGTGGGAAATGGCAAGTTTATCACAAAAAGGCGTGATTCGATGCTGCACCAGCTTGAAGTAAATTGGAGACTCCTTTGACCTCAAGTCGATCAAACGAGGTGGAAGAGTAGTCACAGATGGAACTACACCATCCCAGTGGAGTCTTCCTGAGGTTTCTCAGAGAACAGCATTCTACTAAATCCAAGCAGAGGATTGTTATTCTGGCCAAAACGGGGGCACACCTACTTCAACAGCCCTCAACACTAAGAGATGCTCGAGAGAAACATCAGAAAGTAATCTCAGTGGGTAACTCAGAGAAATCTGACTATTGCTACTCTCATTCACCAAACCTCCATCTCTTATTATAATTCGCCCCAGCTAACTTAACTCTGGACATTTTGTTATTTACAGGAAGTCTCACTGACTGAACACGGAACTAAACAACTGTGGGCACATCACCTTCCTGAGCGAGGGAAATACATGTGCCTTTGCATACAGGGTTAATTTCCTTTGCAATCCACAGATATTGCAGATATTTTCCTAAAGCAAGTGTTGGTGCAGTGTTGTTTTCCTTCTTGTCACGCAAGATATATGAAGTACAAATAAATGGAAATACAAATATTTAGGAAATAAGAGCACAAGGACCATCAGAAAGTTAATAGAAACATCTGAGAGGGAATAAGGAATGTGTATGTCCTTCTCAATGCACAAATGGTTTGAGAGTTTAGAGATGCAGAAAGAGAACAAAAATATGCTCTTGATCTACTGCAATCCCATGATATACCTAACTTGTGCATTAAATTAATTAGTGGCTCAAAATAGAAGGTTTGTAAAGGAAGGTTTCTAATATAAAACATTCAGAAGCTTAAGACATTTAATTTAAAGTAGAAATTAAGACATAGAAAGCAATGAGGCAAACATTCCTAGTTACTGTGCCAAGATTAAATTGCCCTTTTCTATGCATCATTATCAAATCAGTCTAGTCAAAACACGGGCTAATTATATTATCAAACAGTAAAAAGCTGGAGTTTCTGGAGTTTTCCATACCAGAAAAACATTAGTCTCTTTTGCACCTCTGTTTTTCCTTCTTTTTGCACCTTCTTTCCCTTTTCCCAATGTTTGAAGGGTAACATACACCTGATATTTCTAAATGTAATCTGTTTGGCACAGTTCTTGTATGCTTTTCAAATCCTGTTGGAATGTGTTTCAGATCCCCAAATCCTTAATAAATTGAAGCTCTATATTTGCATTCAAGCTCTCATGATGACTAATACCACAGAGGGAAGTGGAATTTTCCCATTTTGATTTCTGCATTTTGCATTTACACGAGACAGAGATCTAGTTTATCATCCTTATTTCCATCTAAATGTATATCTACTTATTTGCTTTAGGATATATGACCGTGAGACACTCTGAGCAGGAAACTTTTCCAAGAAACTGGGAAGTCCTTGGCAATATTCCTGACACAATGGATTGTGAAGGAGGGTCCCATCCCACAGAAACATATCTACTTTTTTTTTAAAATAAAGAGAACTTCAGAGTAGCTTAATAGTTATTCTGCAGTGTGTTTCACTGAGTTCACCTTGATTTTGAAAGTTTACAACTTCAAAAAAGGGAGAAAACAGCTGTGTGTTTTTCTTGTAGGACCAAATCCTATTGCATTGGTCAAGCAGAGATGCGTTATTTCTGTTTTACTTAAAGAGTCACTGTTCATTACCAAGCTCCAGGCTAGGGAAGGAGTGTGAGACCTGGGATTTAAACTTTGGAGTCCCTTTTTTGCACGCAGTCGTTCAAGTTCATCCCAGTGGCACAGCTTACACTGCACTTTCTACTGCACAAACAGCCCTTGAACAGAAGGCTTTACAGTGTGACCTCCATCCCCCACCCATACTTCATCTTCTCTTAGTTACATGGACAATTTAGTAGTTGTACAAATAATATAAAAATACAGCATTTATTTCAAAGTCTGGGAGAAAGGCTCTGCTGTCATTTTTTCTCCCCTAAACACAGGTAAAAATCACATCTCTTGTGTATACAACAAAGAGAAATATTTCATTTTAGCTGACACTGAAATGTATTATTTCCAAAAAGAAAGTAATTTAAGCAAGTTTCACTGTAAATCTGAAAGCCAGTTCAGTCTGACCCCTTACTTAAGGCCAAAAAATCAAGAGATATATTGAACATTCATTCACACTTCATGTCTAATCTTCCAAACTAGAAAGACAATATTGGAAGCTTCAAAAGCTTCTTCCATAAAGCACTATATAGGAGAGAGCAATTAAACAAATGCTAAATGAATATGTGATATATCACATATAGAGTGTTTCACACATACATATATGTATATGTATCAATCACATATGCACTAAGTACTGGTTGGGTCAAGCTGGTACCTTCATACTTATAAAAGTGCCAACAATTAATGCACAATTGTTAATATGCAAAGCTCTGCCTCAGATTCAGCAGCAATGCCTTTGGTAGAAATTACATGAAAGACTAACTGCCTTGAATTACGTTTGGGCTATTAAGAAATTCAGTTTCCTAAACTCAATTGATTGCAGGCTGCCTTTAATTTCATTTTTCTTTTAACTGTATTTATGCTCCGTAATGAATACTTTGGAAACCCTTCTCCTCCAGGATGAGCATCTGCTCCGACAAAAGTAACTTCAGCTCTCAAGCAACAGAGAGGTGATTAGAAATTGCGACTGGGACATGTAATCCAGTCTGGCACTGGCATCGCGTAAATAACGCACACGTTTGATGCTGGAGATCCAACCTTCTGGGAGGAGCATTTGTGACTCCAGTGCCGTTTCCATTGGGCCACCTGTCTGTAACAGCTGCTGGGCTGTGTTCTCTAACCGAAAATATCTCCTTATGTCATCAAACATCCAATTGAGGATGGCTAATCCAAAACCCTCGAGCTTTTGGCTAATGTATTTTATCACATCCCAATCAGATGAGGACACTCAGCTTGCTCATCATCAGTCATCTCAGCTGCAGAAATCTGTCCACTGAAAAACCACCAACTCCAAAACTGCGTTTGGGGTGTGAAGTTTGGAACCAAATTCCCATCTGACACACATCATCGATTTAACTATTACAAATGTGAGTCACAGGAGCCTTTCCCAGGGACTTCTAAGGCCATTGGATTAGGAGAGGACATGAGCAGTGGCTCTGAACCAGCCATTTTCGTACCACCATTTCAATTCAGGAGACAGCTGAAGCCATAAAAAAGATGTAGACAATGTCAAATTTATCCAGAAAGATATTATTGAGGAATGGATGTTTAACCTGGGAATTAAATTAGACATTAATGATTAAACAAAGCCCAAAGCACCATACAAAATCTGTGTTCTCGAATTCTTTTCATACGCTAAGAAATTCAGTTTGATAGTGGAGGCACAACTGATGACAGCACTCAGTCTGACACGCAGAGGGACAATCCTTCCTTTTAAAACAACCTGATTCTTGCCATTTCAGACCCTAGATGTTACCACACTGTCAAGCTTCTGTCTTCCACAATGAGAGAAGTGTCTCAGCTGCGTGTCTGCATTCAGCTGAACTTTTCCAACACAGGACTCGGAGAGATGTTTCCCGAAATTGCAATGCACACCGTGGGAACAGACCTCTGCACCTCCAGCAAGAACAGGGAGCAAAGTTCCCTTGCACTTAATGAATCCCTGATAATCCAGGCAATGGGAAGGATGAAGCTGCCAGAGTCAAGTTCTGCAGGGGTCAAGAGCCAAACATGCAAGAGGATGAAGGGGAACATCATCACCAAAGGAAAATGAAGGTTAACAAGGGCAGGAAATTATCTGAGCCCACAATGACTCTACCTAAAACCTCCTAAACCAGGGAAGAGAGAGTGCAGTCTGTTCTACATTAAAGGAGCAGCAGAATAGCCAACCTGCATGTTCATAAAACCTGAAAAACAATAGCTGGTTACTTGCTAATCTAATTAGTTTTTTCTGAAGTTGGAAATTATTGCATAAATGTTTTTTAAAAGTAAAATAAAAACAAAACCAGCCATTAGTTTCAACCATCTAAATATACAAAAATCTGCTTGAACCTTGAAATTAAATCCCAGTATGCTGAAATGGTAAATCATGCATAACTTTTTCTTTCTACTAGGGAACAATATGTTTTTAACTCTAGGCACTTTTACAATTAGATTTCACTCCATGATTTTTTATTTATTTGTTGGTAGCTGTGGGTACACACGCAACAGCAACAACAAAAAGAAACAAAATACTCATTTTAAATGTGTTCTAAAACTGAAATACTCCGAGCTTTGAAAATGGGGATCGGTACTGCATCATTTAACAGAAAACACTGCTTCAGAAAAGGTCAGAGGAGAAAAAAAGAAAAGTTTTGATGTTCCACACATTGTAGCTTTGAAGAATTTATGGAGTGGCCAAGAACCAGAGCTATGAAATGTTAGTAGGGCATGGTGCCTCTGTAGGCAAAGGGTGACTGCAGCATACACAGACTTTAAGCTAAATTTAGGCTAATATTCTTATTCATATTCTTAATTCACAATTAATTACAGCAAAACTGGCACATAATATGATGCTACACTACCTTTGGTTCTTACGGGTTTTGCAGAAGTCCCCATTGGCTTGAAGAAGGAATTGAATCAGTTCATAAAAAAACAAACAAACAATCACAAAGTAAACTGGACTGGGGCTCCTGCTCTCAAAAGGGCAAGAGCTGGTAAATTATAAATGATAGTATATTGAACTGTAGGCAGTCGTAAGTGAAGACAACTGGACTATGAGAGGGAGAAGTGTCAGACACCTCGCAGCAGAGGACACCTGGAATGTCCTCGCATCAAAAGGTACAAAAGGTTGTAACTCAAAGAAGGAGAAAAACTTGTAAAGCTGGGCATCAGTTATACATGAGTAAAAGATCTCCCAGAGGAAGAAAACAGAAACAGAGAACTGACAATATATAGGAAATAAAACACTGATCAACAAAAAACTACACCTTAGAGAGGAAGAAGAATAGGGATAAAGTGAGAATTGCCAAATGGTAGATTGAACCTTTCCTTGACAAGAATATTAAAAGAAATACCCAAAGGTCCTTCACATTCAAAATTGCGGGCAAAAAAACAAACCAAAAAACACCAACTGAAGTGATCAAGCTGCAATGAAGTACAAATAATCCAGGCTTGGGCTAAAAATTAAATTAATCCAGAGCATTAGTTTCCAAAGACAATGTTGATATTTCCCAGAAAATCTAATGCACCAAGAAGGAAATAAACAGATACATTACCTGAACAAATGTTAAGGGAAAGTGTAATTAGAAACTTTGAGATAAATCAAAATGCAATCAGTGGAGCAATAGGTTAGCTAAGCTTAGGCTAGCTGGGATCTATCCAAGGTTTCCTGATAGCTTTCTCTGATAAGACAGCCCATTTTCTAAATAAAAGAAATGCAGTCTTTCAGCAACATAAGAGGTGAAATTATTATGAAGCATAGGGAAAACAGGGATACCGGGGTGACTGAAGAGCTTGTGGAAAGGGTGGAAAAATGGAAATCTAGCAGGGAAAGGAAAAAGGGAATCTAGCAGGGGTTACAATTGGTGATTCTCGATGGCTTGATTAGTTTCTTAGTGAAGTAAACAGAAATAGTATATAGTCACAAAATCTGCTAATGGCACAGTGTCAGGTACAGAGAATAACCACGTGGGAATGAAGGAAAATGTGATAAAGCTTGACAAAAAGAGTCTCAAGGCATCCATTACATGCAAATTAACAAAAATGTCTACAACTACAAAGATCTTTGACTGAAGATTACCGAGGGAAAGAAATATTTGGGTATATGGGTTAATCCCACAGTGACTCAGAGCAATCAGTGAGCTGCACTCACAGAGGAGGTTAATCCAGCTCCAGGACAGATCAGTTGAGTGTTTCCACCATCAAGAGGAAAAGCCAAACCCCAGCTGCAAAGTGAAGATGAATTCTCCACCTTGAGTAATCTGTAAAACTCTGCCCTAAAGAGATGTATTTGAACTTAGCTTCCTACAGAGAGAGGCAGCTGGAACAGCCAAGAAAATGTTCATAAAATGTCATAAATGAGGTGTCTAGACAAGATCAGTTTGCTTAGATTAAGGAAAGGAAAATAGGCGTGTTTATGCAGGGGAGGGATGACTCTTCCTTCTAAGCACATCGAGGGTATAAACACGAGGGAGGGAAAAGAAATATTTAACTAAGGAGGTTGGCACAGGAATGAATGCACAAACTGCAAATTAAGCGATTTATTAGGACACCATGAGGAAAGGCAGATTTTGACCAGTTTATGGGATGGGTGATACAATGAACCTGCCCACCAAAGCTGATGACCCAGTGACTCAAAAGGACCCTGTGAGTTTTACACTTCTCTTTTTTTCTGCTTCTGCTTTTATCCTTTGAAAAAAGGATAAGGGGTGGGGGGGATCATCTCACTGCAGCCTAAACTAGACCACAGAGGGGTTTGCATCTGAGCTCGTCACACTCGTGTCACTACAGTCAAGGGTGAGAAACACAAGTTTTAGGGCAGGATGACTCCTCAGACCTACTTTGGAGGTGCATCTTGGAACATGAGGAGCCGTGCCCCAAATGTGTCTGTATGTCAGGCCTGGCCCCGTGTTCCATCAGGTGAATTCCATGCTTAGCACATTTCGAAATACAGACCAGATACTTTACTTAAAAATGCATGGGCAAAATTTTCCTTACCATTCTCTCAGCAGAGGTAATTACAAAAACAACCAAAAAAGGAAGGGGGAAAAAAAAAAAAAAAAATCGCCCAGACAAATCACGTAGCTGATTCCGTGTAGTCAAGCTATAGCTCAGCATTTAGTACTGAAGCAGTGAAAAAGGCAGGATTTTTGTAAACCTTGGGCAATCTCCACCAAACAGTTGTTACATGATGGCACAATGTAAAAGAAAACAAAGTGCCTACAGATTTTGGGAATGACTGAAACGCTGAGCCCTGCCAACATGAGCAGGTGAGCCTGCAGGCACACAACCAAAAAGTCCTTTTCTGAGCAGTGCAGGAGAAGTATCCAGGAGGATGTAAAGGCTGTTTGAAATGCAACCTGCAAATCATTCCCAAAAGAAATTTTTGAGCTTAGCTACTTAAATAGAGCTTAGCTCTAAAATCCCTGGTTAGCTCCTTAATGCTGCTTTACTGGAGTTAATGTTAAAATAAATCTTCCAACAAGTATCAGAAATCTTTATTTCTCAGTAAACAATTAATATAATAAAGTTGCATAGTTACAAATCAAGATGAGGGAATGGGAAAAATGAAAGAGCGACATTTCTGATTTATCACCACGTTAAGAGCAGAATACAGGGTTGTATTCAATTATGTAGATACACACAGGGCTAAACGGCTTTGCTTCTTCTGCACAAGCTATCTAGATCCCAGATCCAGATACAAGCAGAGCCCATCTAATACCTGACCCTGCACCCTGCAAGCGATGACAGCAGAGACTTCAGTGAGCAAAAATTTGAGTCCTTACAGCAAAATGAAAGCAAGTAGGTGTCTTCATGCAGTTTCTGAAAGTACCCCTGAATTTATTGCTTGAGATTTATCTTTTTTTTTTCCCACAGGGATGGAGAAACTTTCCTTTTTTTTCCCTCTAACACAAATGTCAATAAGCTGTAACGTTCTAAATAAACTTCCAGTGAACTGTTTATGGCACAATTATACAATGAAGCATATTTCAAACAGTAAATAACTGAGGTTATAAAGAGAAGGGTGATTTCAAAATATTTCTTCTAAATGCAAGATAACGGTGATGTGGCATCTTGCACCATCTATTTGTTAGTGCATCAGTGTGCCCAGTGAGGGAAAAGAGAAAATAACATGAAATAGGATAATTTCCACATATTTAGGGAAGGTGGGTGGAGGACAACATGGGCATTGGTGCTATTCCCATCAGCATCACTTCAGTGAGCATCTGACCAGATTATTTCATTTCCTCATCTCCTTTGTCAGCCTTCCCCTCCTTTGTGAGCCAAAGGGATCACTCAGGACTCCAAGCTTCCCTTGAAAGTGCTCCACACACAATTTCCTCTGTTGGGCTCTGATAAGATATCAGCTTATACAGCTCTGACTGAAGATTTGATTTAAATGGCTTGTACCCAACATCTGCTTCACAGTAATATATACATCACATTAAAAAAAAAAAAAAGAAGAAGAAATAGAAAAAAAAGGAAAAAAAACCCACTGGGACATCTAATTACAGTTCAGTAGGCCATAACCCTCATCAGAGAGGAGCAGCAGGAGGCTATCAGCTCACCCACCACCCCCTGCAAGGGCTCCAGCTCAGGTCCTTCCTTTCACAAGTTGCCCCTCACATCATGAAGACATTCATGTATCTCCACAGGGAAATCTGCAGAAATATCCCAGACATTGTACAGCATTAAAATAGCTGGTTAATTAATTTTAAAAAAATAAAATTAAAAGCTGATTGATTAAATGGTGGCAGAATTTTAATAAAACGTTACTATAAAAGTCAAAGAGAAGTGGTGCAATCCTGCAAGTCAGTGCAAGGGGGTGACAGAGGTGGATAAGTGACAGGGGTGAATGAACATGTTTGAAAATCTACATAATATACGCCTACAGTGGATACATTCCTATTTCAATCCCATACCCATTCCATTTCATTATTAGATTGTGGGTTTTCACACACTACAACAGGACAGCATTCTTCATATTTAATTGTCTTCTGAGTGCATAACAAAGGGGAAATTCCAGGTCCGAGGCTCAGGGCCTCCTGTATGTTGCTAGGAGTTTTCATCACAGCTTAACACCTGGTTGCAGCTGGGATTTAGTTCTGGGAATTATTTTCTCCATGTCAGCCACCTAGATTAAAAAAATGTAGCAAGCCATAGACTGTATTTCAGAGCCGAAGTCACATTCTTGAAAAACACCAATTTATCTTCATTTTGCATACACCACTCAGAGTGGGGTCCAAAAACCCTCCTTCAAATACCTCCCACAAAGGGAATGCTTGCAGTAAAGCACTGCGGATGTGAACATGGCTACAACAGCCTCAGCTTTTACTTGCTTTCATTTTACAGACATTGAAATTTTAGTTTCTATTCACTGCAGTGATACAAAGAAGCTTCAGCCATTGCTGAAATAAATTTATAATAGTATTTAGAAGAAAATTACAATTACAAGGAGTCTGTGCATTAATATGCCCTGCATAGATCACAAATTTTAAAGGCCACTGGGTCATGTAGTCTTACATTATTAAACAATAGGTATAGAACTTTGGTGTAGGTCACTTAAATTTCTCTGCTTTCACTTCCAGCCATTGGCTCATGAAAATACATTTTTGCACAAAGGATGATCTTTTATACAACTCATCTGCAAACCATCTGCTTGGCTATCTCTATGTACCACCCTGGCTGCGTGTCCCATCCTTTGCAGTATGTGACTTGTCATTTCAGGACCATGCTTGTGGCAGAGATGAGATCATGCTTCTAGCTTTTGTTTCATGACAAACTCAGAAATTCATGAATCACAGTAAAAAATTCCCAGAAAAATAAAAAACCAAACCAAAACAAAAGGTTATTTTTATAAACAGTAAAAGAGGCATTTTCAACTGGATTTAACCCTTGATTTATGGAAGCATTTTCCATTTTTGCCAAAAGCTTGTCCATTCATCTAGTCTGGGGAATATTTACTCAAAATACTTATTTACAGAGGCCTAAATGCATGTGAGGACTAGAGCCAAACACCTGCCCAACCTCCTGGTGTCTGGGGATGTATTTGGTCCCAAAGGGAGTGGTAGCGAGGTCAGCATCCTCAGGCACCTGCAAAACTCATTTGCTGACAATTTCATCACCATGTGAGTCTGTTAATTCTGACGTGTATGGAACAAATGGTTGCAAACAACCTTTTGGTAGCCCAGACTGACAGAGGTCAGATATTTATCTCTCTAAAGGCAGAACACATATAAAGGCTAGGTCTCGAGGTGACATAACTCTCCAGTTTCAAAAGCAGGGAGTGGTGATTTTGTATGTTTTATAAATTGGTGCATACACCAATGGAAGAGTTCTAACACACAGCTCAGTGCTCAGGGAAAAGGAAATTAGAATCACTACAAGCAACATGTAACTCCAAGACAAAAATCCAATTTCCAGTCACTACACTCTTCACAGCTAAATACCAACAGGAACTTCATGGGACTAAAACCTTTTAATCCAAGCACCATATTCCCCATTACACTAAAGTTTTGTGTCTTTTTTTTTTTTTTCTTAATGTAAAAGAAGAGACAGATTGACACTTTCAGACTAAATCTGAATTTTTCAGAGAACTGTTAAAAAAAATCAGCCAAGTTTCAGAGACTCTGAGCACACACACTGTGTTCTGGTCTGCTCCTTGAAAACTGCCTGGACTCCTCAGTATGCACTATAGTGTCCCCTCTCACACTCCTATAGAGGAAAGGTTTTCTTTGTGGTTTTGGTTTAGCCAGAACGTATTTCAGTGCAGGTAATGCTGCCCAATCAGAAAAGATGTCACTTTTTTTCTGATTTCTGGGACTATCACCCTATCAAGTTTCCTAAATCAAGTATCCCACTAGGGATTCCACTTTCCTCTCTGTTAGCTTATTTTTCTCCAGCCTATTTTACCTTGTTTTCCTACCCTTTCAATACCACTTAGCCACTTAATTCCTCATCCATCACATCAACTGAGATCGCTCTGTGCCGTGCAAGGCCTCTCTCATTATCTTCCCTTTCCCGTCCCTGTCACACATCCAATCCCCCAAGCAGACTCCAACCCTTGGCTCTGTTACTCCAGGCTTGGAAACCTACACCTCTAATTCTGCCTCAAATCATCTTAATCCCACCCCCAGTTCTCAATTTGTGTGTCATAATCCTTTCCATCAAATCCTTCTACCGAGGCTCTACAATGCACTCGACAACAAAACAACTCTGATTTGCAGTCATGTTTGCCTCAGGTGGGAATTCCAGCCTTGACCTAATGCTGTCCATGCTGGAAATGATACCATGATGGAATTGACACCGTTCCTACTCTGGCTGCATTTGAAGAACTACAACCCTTGGTAAGAAAACACACATTTCCTTTTTTCAATCTGCATTTTTTAAAATATTTCAGTTTATCTCCTCAATTTTGGCATTATAAATAGCTCTCTGGTGCTTAAGGCATCTTCATTCTCTTCAAGCACCTGTATCACATCGAGCAGTCTACATCTGCAACGCAGAGACAAAATCCCAAATTTCCTTTTTCCTTTCCATATCCTTCTTTGTGAGTGAGAGATCTGCCCACAGGGAGGAAAAGAAACCCCCTGCAATGGGATTCCCCCTTCTCATCTAGCTCCCTAACAACTAGAAAAAAGACATTTGATGCTCTATGTGGGACAACAAGGGCTGGATGTGGGAAAAACCAAGCAAATTTGGCAAGTCACCTTTCACTCAGCTGACTTTTAGGGCTATTCACTCTGGGTTGCGTCCATCCCTTGCCACCATGCCAAGAGCTCAGAGAGCACCAGGACCTGCACCGAAGGTCTTGGCTGCTAAGCTCACTTTCTGCAACGTTATCTGAAATGCCCCAATCATCAACTTTAATGCTTTTATCCAACACCCAGGGCCAAGACACAGAGCTAAAACCTGCCAGGATGAAGAGCTAAAAGAGCTCTTCTCTCTCCTACTTGCCTTAAGAAGGAATACCCACTTTCTAATGAGAAACATTGCTTTTAATCAGAGTATGTCTTCCAAATTACAATTATCAATTTACTTATTCTTTACCTATAAACAGTGTTTGAACAAGCTGCTGCTGGGGGGCCAAAAAGTTAAATCCCAGACAAGAAGTACCAGTTAAAATAAATGTTAAAAACCAAATGAAGATAAAGAGCATTNGGGCCAAAAAGTTAAATCCCAGACTACAACCACCCAGAACACACAGACCAGCTCAAAAAGCTTAAATGTCACAAATGAAGACATATCACAAAAAAAAAAAAAATCTCCCCTGAAGGACAGGGGAAAGAGAAAACATAGACCCAAGGAGGAAAGGCTGACTGTTTACATATCTGTTTCCAAAATCACTTAAGACACTAGGGAAAGCTGGAGTTGGAGGGGTTTGAAATCAAGTAAATATTCACTGATATCTGCTGGAGGCTCCAGGGCCATAACACTACATGACAAGGGAATCTTACTGTTGGTTCCTTTATTAAAAAGGAGTTAATGTTTCATTTGTTTGAAGGTAAATGACAGCTGCTCTAGGATCACTGGAGTTCATGATACCTTGCTACTGTTATTACATTTTGATTAAAGTTTGTCACTTGAGGTGTGTCTCAATTATAATGTGCCCTGTCAAGATTCTCTCCCCTGTCACAAACATTGCAGATGGTTATTTCCCATGTAAAGAAAGAGGTTAAACTCATCCTTTAAATCTCAACTGTTTGGACACAGAAATTTTCTGTTTGTTTTACATATCAAAGCACAAAACTATGGAGATAATACCGCATTTTTACAAAAAACAGGTTCCTCTGAGTCTGAAATTGGTTATCTTAAAAAGATGCATTACATTTACAACCTTGCTAATATCACCTTCTTACACAGCCTGACTGTACAACCTGGTTTCAGATGGGCAGCCCTCATACAATCTTGAATTTAAGCTGCAAGTATTATCACTTCTGTCATATCTGCTATAAATAAAATGGAACAATGTCAAAAGATGCTACTCAGCACAGAGGCAGGGATGGAATTTTAAAGGAGCTCTACAAAATTTGCAGCAAAGCCTGCATTAAAAAATAAGAATGTAGATTTTATATAGTGAGGATGTATAACTGCAGAATTTGAGAATTAAAAGAACAAACAAACAAAAAAATGCACTCAACGGTGTTCTAAGAAAAACTGTTAAAATGTTAAAAAATTACCAGAGGCTTTTTCATCTGTTTATGGCCCTGAAGATAGAAAGCTCTAGAGAAAAATTAAAACAAGTCCTAAAGCCGTAACAGTTGCATTTTAATAATGAATTTCTCTACACTGACTCATGCATGCATTATTTGTTGTAGTTATTGCTTGTTTTCTGTATTAGCTTAGGCCGCAAGCTCGATTGCATAAATGTTAACACACTTAGCAGTTAAAAAGCTTTCATTCAGCATCCATCTAAGATATTTATATTTTCTCTCCTCGAACGGTTTCTCAAATTTCAGCAGCACTTCAAGAATTGCTCCAAAAAAATGGAAATAAATCTCCCTCTCAATTAAACATTTTAAATTACATTTTAAGTAAAAGACTGAGCTGAAAAGGGAGGCTGTGACAGGGGACATCCCAAACGGCTCAGCCCACTTTGACAGCGATTTGCACCAATGCTTCTGGATGACAAGCAAGCAATTCTAAGCCCACATCACTAAACACCCACGCGTGGCACTGGAATCACAGGACACCTCTTCTCCAGCACAGGAATGTCTTGTAGGTAAATCCCACACAGAGTGTGAGCTGCCTCTCTGGGAACGAGCCTCTGAATTAATCCCTAATTAAAATAACCCTCCTGATGCAGACCACAACCCCTTACCTCATCCACATTCTCGAAGGCATTGATGATGTCGTACGGTAAACAGGACAGAAGATCAATCACAAACCACGTCTTCAGGTAGTTCATCCGTATGAGCTTGGGGTCGGATATGACCTCTCCCCCGGGGCCAACAAAGGTCGTGTGAAAGTTCAAAACAATGTCAACCAGAAAAATAACATCCACGACGCTGTCCAGCACGAGCCAGGCGATGTTGTTCTGCTTTGTCTTGAAGGACACGTTGTATGGAACCATGATTGCTGTGTAGAAGGTTAGGATTAAGATGACCCAGTCCCAAGTGGTCTTGAAAGCACAATAGTGGAGTATAATGTGTGGTGGAGTCTTTGGAGCTTCTTGCTTGTACTGAGGGAGAATGTCAGATCCCAGCTGGAGAACCTGTGAAAGACAGAAAAGCAGATGTTTTTTGCAATTAATAAGATCCAGTGAGAGGTCTTATGGATTTCTGTGAGGAGCAGCATGAAGACAGGACTGTGCTCGCTGGACATGCAAGGCAACCCACGGTTTCTAAATTATCTGATTTATTTAGGTTTATTATTTATTAGGTTGTGTGGAGGCAGCTATCACTCAGTGAATGGGAGCAGCATAGTATCTGAGGATATTCCTGCAAAAGGGAATATCTTTGCAGAATATCTTCTTTTGCAGCTGGACTGAGGGGGCACCACGCCAGCAGCAAGGGAAGAGAGGCTCCATAAAGAGGTTTTGGGTGCTGCCACACCAGCTTACACTCTGCAGTTATGAACATAAATGGTTTAGGTAGGAAGAGACCAAAAAGATGATCTATCTCCAGCCCCCTGCCATGGGCAGGGAATCTTCAGCTAGGCCAGGCTGCTCCAAGCCTCATCCAACCTGGCCTTGAACACCTTCAGGGATGGGACATCCACAACTTCTCTGGGCAGCCTGTGCCAGTGCCTCACCCTCCTCACAGTGAGGAATTGCTTCCTAACGCATAATCTAAATGTGAATACTCTTTCATATTTGGAATTGTTGCAAGATAAATTCTTTGTGCCTGACCTAGTTTTTAAATAATTGTTGAGCCAGAGCAACACCCTATCAAACGTGAATAGCTGACCTCCTAAAATAAAGCATCACATGCACAATTTCTGCCCCAACATCCTGCTAATATAATGTTTCCTTCATATTTTCTTCAAAAAGTTGTTGCTCCCATGAGCTCAATATCACAAGTGGGTTCTCTTTTATTTCCTGTAATTACTTCTCATTTTTTTTGCATAGGACTATAATCTCCTGCATGCTCACTGTTGTAAAATGTGGAACTGGAAACACTGCAAAAACCAAGCCAAATTCACTTAAGGCATTCCCAGCTAATCTAATTACCTCTTATCTCAGTCCGACACGAGAAACAAAGGCACAAAGGAACGCACACGTGGCAATATATTACACTGACAACTAAAAGATCCACTTGGGGATACTTTTGGGGATCTCAAGTCTGTATGGGATAAAATAAATAATTACAGCAACTTTAAAACTTATTTCAGCCCTACACCTGTCCTATACTGGGGCTGATGGACAGTAATTCCAGGCACAGCTGGATTGAAAACAGCAGCCTCAGATGTGTAAAATTGATCAAACACGGGATATTTCCTGGATGGAGAGCAGTAAATGACCCTGAATAAGCTTCACAACAACTAAGAACATGAACTCAAGCACCACAGATAGACATCCTCCATTAATTCTTTTAGATGTTTTTAAGAGAAAGCTGTTACTGAGATCAGACAAAGTCTGGCTCTGCTGAAAATCTCTTCCTCGGGAATCACCAAGGGACAACAACAGCAGCCTCCCTCATTCTGTGCTGGGGGATGTGGCCTCCCAAGATGCCAAATCTGGGCCAATGTCAGGCTGAAGGGATGCAAACCTGCTCCTGCCTACCCTGGGCCACCCTCCCTAAGGTCACATTAAGCAGTCACTGTAGGGATCTGTAGGGAAAGTCAGTTGAGCTGACACAACCAAAAACTAACTTGTTACATTAATTAGCAATTTGTTTTGTACAGAGTGCCTTCCCCAGTGCCCAGGACACACTCGCTATCAGCACCTCCATACTCCTATAACCACTGGGGCACACTGAACTCGCTGGTGGATCCACGGGTTTTTCCCTGGAATTAAAGCAGCAATCAACACAGTCATTTTTTCAGCCGTGTGAAAATTTCTTTCAAAGCCAAAATTTTCACCTGCACCTAACACACCATTTTGGTTTTGCATCATAATTTGGTTGTTATTTCCAGTTATTTCTTTGGACTCATCGGTGTCCAACACTGATAAATCAGCACTGGGACTTCCTTCCTTGGTTTCTTCAGGCCTGTTTGTTCCCTGCCTTGTTCACTGGGGCAGGAGCTGGAAACATCCTCACTAGAGCTGGAATAATAAGCTACTTAGGGCTCAAGCAGAATGCGATTAACATATGCTTGATAGTTCCTGGTGCCTCTGGTGGTGGAGTGCCTGGGAGCTCCCACGATACTGTAAAAGCATAATTATTATTCTTAACATAATATCATGCTGAGTTTGACATGGTGAGTGGGTGGCAAGTGGCTGTGGAGACCACTGAACTATAATGATTATTTCTTTCATGCTGTATGAATTTTTAATTTTAAATCACCAAAGAATATACAATATCTTGTTCGTCAGCTGCATTCACCACAGACTGTCTGAATTATTCCTGTGTACAGCTAATGAAAATGACTGATAACTGCTAAGACTGATAAGGTGAGCAGTACATCCTGCAAGGGATGAGCTGTGAAGATAATGCTCCTGCTCAGACACAGAAATATGGAAAATGGGGCCTGAACAGCGATGGTGAACATCCATTCAGTCTGCCTTCCTCACAGCACTTTGCCTACGAAGCACTTTCCAGCCATAAACTCCTTGTAAGGGAGGAGTCTGCACACTCTGCAAGCAACAATTCCCGAGTACAACCTTATCCCACCTATTCCTGAGCACACCTACTCCCTTACCTGAGGTTTTGCTGCTGCCTGGTCTAAATCTTCCTTGCTGCAACCTAATGCCATTCCTTCTTCTCTAGCTATAGTGGCCCCGGTGAACAATCTCCTCCCTCATTCTATGCAGATGCTTTAGACTCTTTTGAATATTGTGACTGTATCTTCTCCAGTTTTCCCTTCTCCAGACTAAATCAAAAATGGATATTAAAGGGTTTACAGGACACTGAAACTTCATGAATTTGGGAAGTGTGAGCTGTCAGTAATCCAACATTTATCCAAGCTATTGGTATGAGATCATTCAAGGGAAAACACCACATTGCCAACACCTGAAAACTGTGGGCTTCCATTCTGATAATTTAAATTTGAGTTTTTATTATCAAAGTTCACTAAAACCAGAAAGGGAATAGAAGAAAAAATAACAAAAATCTTTAAAGCTGCTATCAGTTCTACAGGACAAGCTCTCTGGCACAAGGGCTGTCACTTATAGTAGACCACGTATTTTGACCCTATATTTTTGACCCATTTATTTTTCATTACCAGTGGCCATGAAGATGAAAGCAGCACCTCTGTTTCATCAGTTAACCTGAAGGATTCCCTTGATGCACCACCTGCACTGTTAAGGAGATGTATGCAACCTGCCAGGGAGTTCATTTCATCAGTTCTGCAGATAAAAGTGATGAGCGAAACACTGCGGGAATGGCTTTGCAAGAAAGTTGAGATTAGGGGGTATAGATGCAGTCCATGTGCCTCTGTAACCCCAGAGACCCAGGCAGGGATGTTTCCAAAGAGGTTTCTCAATCCCATTTCCCTGGAGAGGGACTCGAGGACACCAATCCTGGCTCCGTGTCACTGTGGGACAGCACGTGGAGCAGCACACTGTGCACCCCAAGTTAAGGAACAGCCAGGAAACTGAGGATTGTGCGCACAGAAATAGGGTCATTCCAGTAAAAGTGACCTACAGAGAGTGCTTTTATGAACTGTCCTAAAAACGTGGGCTTGCCATGTGGTGCTGCTTCAGGACGAGCAGAGGAGAGGCTGAAAAAATCAGTCAGGGAATACTTTCCTCTAGGAATACCATTTCTCAGTGGGAATCAGGGTGGGTTTTCCTCCCCTCCCTGCCCTGGGAAGGGACCAGCCTGGTGTCCAGCCCACTTACTTCGGCCAAGCGGGAATGTTTGTGCACCACCTCCGCCTTGTTCATTGGCGTCAGCTGCTGCAGGACACTGCGGCTGTTGGTCAGCGCCCGCGTCAGCCGCGCAAACTTGGTCCATCCTGCGGGAAAAGAAGAAAACCGTGTCAGAAATCGTGTCAGAAATACTCAGGCCTCACCCAGTGCGAGCAAATCTCCTCTGTGCTTGATGATATTCGGTCTCAGAGCTGAATGGTTTCTCTAAATTGCCGCACGGACCTTCAGGCTCCGGGCTTAAAGACCTTGAAAAAGAGGAAAAATACTGCTCCTTCAAGGCAACCACAGTAAATGTGAGGGGAATCAAAACATTCTTTCTTCTGCCTTCTGGAGACATTGTGTTAGAGGGATGACATTGTGTTTTCAGCCTTCTGGGGACATCCTCTGCTGCTGAAATCTAATTCTAAGCCACTGAAGTTCACGCAAAGGCTTTCCAAGTCTGCAAATCCTGCTGAAGGAAAATCCTCCCCAGCTACAGAAAGGCTCCTGCTGATTCAGGACCACTGGAGCAGCCCCAGAAGTCTGATCCTTAAGTCTTTACTGGTTTTTGCCCCAGCTAAATGTCAGGGACAAAAAACTGGGGGAAAAAACCAAAAAGCCTGCACCAGCAGCAATGCTTCAGACTAAAAAAAAAAATCATTAAGCCTTTAAAGTCAGATTAATAACTTGGTTTTAAATGACATTAAGAAATACATTTAGCTATTATACTAATGAGAAACAGCTGCTTTAATTGTAGCCTGAGACCCACACACTGGGCTGCCCCTGAGGAACATTTTCCTGCAGCACCCAGCAAGGAGCAGTTTGTCACTGGCAGCAGCACCAACCCAGGAACGTGTCACCAAGTCATTCCTGCTGGAAAAACACCCCAGAGTGACAGCTGGTGTGGGTGCATCAATGGGTGGGGTAGATGGGTGCAGCAAAGGAATCACCAGGATTTTCAGCAGTGTAACATCTCGGTATTGAGCAGGAAAATTGAAAATCCAAGTATTTTCAGGGAGGAAACATATTCCCAAGGACACTGAAGGAGATGCTCAGCATGCAGTTTAGCCAGGTATAATGTCTTTTTTTTTTTTTACCAGAGAGTTGTGAATAAAATATCAAACAATTTTTGGACAGGAAAGGGGTTCAGGAGAGGGTTTAACTTTCATTGAATTTCAATGCTGAGAGTGAAAATTGGGGAGAATATTTATATCTGAGGAAGGGAACAACATTTTTACGTTAGAATCAGCGAATGGTTTGGATTGGAAGGGACCTTACAGATCATCTCATTCCAACCCCCAGCCACGGGCAGAGACACCTTCCACTCTCCCAGGATGCTCCAAGCCCCATCCAACCTGGCCTGGAACATTCCCAGTGATGGGGCAGACACAGCTTCTCTGGGCAACCTGAGCCAGGGCTAGGCTTATTTTTAAATGCCTTTTGTTCATAGGAGTCTGGGACTTGGAAAGTTAAGAGAAGCCCTGGGGGAGACAAAATAAAGAGCAGGGAACAGACAAGAAAATAAAACTTCAAGAAAAAAATAATGTACAACTTGGCTGTGCCATTTACCACATACATATTGCAGTCACACAAATGTAAATCCATTGTTCATCATTTAACAGTCAGAACAACTCAAAATATCATGACACGCCACCGGCACTGCACAAACATTTGTGTCTGGCTATTTATACACGACCTCAAAAATGCACATAAAAAATTCATTGGGAAAAGGTAAAAAATAGAAGCATTTTATTAACTTTTCAAATGTAAACTTGAAATGTGAGCTTTGGTATGTCTCATGCTTCTGGAGCTTACAGGGACATTCAATTAGGAATATGCACTTTCTGTATTAAACAAGGTCAAGGCGGACTACAGTGATCTACGAACTATTAATTTTTAGAAAAAATCCTTGTGTTTTTCTTTTTCCCAATTGTCTATAACACTGCAGGAAGGAGACAGGTTCAAGACAGAAGTCAAAACTGTTCTTTATCTTTGTAAACCAGCAATTTCAAAGAGCAAGTGAGCCTGGTAACAGCATCGTGACAGCTCTGCCCCAGCATTTCCAGTAATTGCTGGAGGCCACGGTGCACTCAGGTGATTTATTTTGGGTCACTGCAAACACACAGCAAGAACCAGGGGAAAAGAGCGGCTCTCCTCCGGGAAAGTGTTCACCCACTTCCAGACCTGGGCGGGCACTTAACACATGCACACAATCATTGTCCTTTTTCCCTGGAAAAATATTTCCCTGTGGTCCGTAAGGACAAATCTGGAGCAGTGCCCAACGTTTAGTTTGTCATTTTGCCTCACAGCTGATGTGAGAGTAATGGAAAAGTTAAACAAAAACAAAACCAGCCCAGAGAAACTGCAGGACAGAGCCCCAGCTGCTCTCACTTGTCACATCTCGGTGCTGGCAGCTACTACAGCTCCTGACAGGAACATCAGGACGTGCAGCAAGAAGTGCAAAGCCCTGTACCTCAGCAGGTACAACCCCATGCACCAATATGTGCTGGGAAGTGGTTTGGCAGAAAATGGTTTGGGGATTCCCAGGGGTCCAAGCTGAATGTGTCCGTGCTGGAAATCCTTGGCTGAACCAGACACAGAACTTCCAGCAGGACCAGGGAGGGGATCCCTCCCATCTCCTCCTCACTGTGAGCGAGTTCTTGCAGTTCTGTGTCCCATTAGGGGAGGATCTGGAGAAGATTCAGAGGCTGGCAATGACAGGAGATGCTCCACGTACTCTCTAGAAATCCTTTGTCACGGTGTTCTGCAGGCTGAGAGATCCAACTCATAAAAATATGGGGTTTAAAATGCCTCTCATAAAAAAGCAGAACTGGTAAGAAGTCCCTTGTCACTGTTTTAGGTAAGAAAAGAATCTGTCCTGTGTTAACCACAAATGCAGAATTCCTGGGGAAGTTAGGGAAGATGGAGCAGCAAGCTGTGTACCAGACAACACCAACATTTTGCTGTAAAAATAAAAAGAAAGGAAAAACTGCAATTTTTTTCCAAATCCTTCCTTACCACCATGTGAGATCATCAACGTCATGTGGAAGAAAGAAGCCACATATTTTAGCGTCCAAGGTTACCACTCTGCTCATCTGGTCTGACCTCTCCTTTTCACAGGACAAACCATTTCATCGTGTCCTTTCTCCACCAAGACCAAAGCTCTGCTTTGAGCCAGGGCAGACCTTCTGCAAAACCCTTCCAGCCTCGTTTAGAGACTTCACATTTTCAGATTTCTTTCAGCCCTGTGAAGCCCATGACTCTGGACACTGGAAGCACAGAATACACTTACATGACGTTTTTTCTCCAATTCAGCACAAAGTACAGCGTTTTTTACCTGCTCCAACCTATCCATCTGGATTAGTGTGAAAAAAGTACCAGGTTCTTTTGTTTCCTATTTACAACCCAAGAGAATTAAAAACACAGCAACAGCAAGATGCTGGGTTATGAGTGGGAAGGTGAAAATGTATACAGGCTGCCTCGTGTCTGAAATAATCTGCACAGAGTACATTTCTCTGTTTCTTGACCTTGTTGTAGACTAGACAAGTTCAGAATTATATTTAAAACCAAAGGGTATGTTTAAATAGACCAGGGAAAATTTGCATAGCTGCCTACTGCTGTCAATGTTTCTTCAAATGATTCTCTCCTTTCTTTTCCTCTATAGACAGAGACTTGAAAAGAATGATAATTTTATCCCAACTATTAGTGACCGCCTGTCCTCACAGATATCTTCAGCCTGGAAGGAGTAAAGGAGCTGCACAAATAGCAGGTGCAAAAGGGGCAAAAAAACCCCATACTTGTGAGAAAATGCAACATTTGTGATGCTCTCTTCAGCTCAGCTGGATTGCATCTTTCTTCCGCAGCACCACTTGAAAAACAGCACCTTGAATTTGCACCATTGCACTCAGATTCTTGGGGAAAAAAGCAGCATCAGATCACACACCGGATCAGGCCAGCAGCTGCTCCTCCTTACAGGAACTCAAACTGGGTGTTCCAGACAAAGACACGAACTACCTCAAATGGAAAATTCTGGAATAGCACACACATAAAATTATTGTTTCCCCTGGTTCTCTTTAATTACTTTCTTATTCAGGGGCAAAGCAAGAAGCATTTGTTCCCCTGCTTTTAAAAAAAAAACCCTTGCAACCTGCATTCATTCTCAGGACCCAAAACAAAGATCTTTTAAACAGGAACCTAGCAAAATATTTCCCTGTTTCTATCCATTATTCACAGTAAAATTACTGCATTCTCAGTAAACTGGAGGTGTAACAGTTATAAAAATAGGACATGAAGAAGGCAAGAATGCTGCTAGACATGGGCTAAACTGTCTCTGCTGTAATGCTGCCCTTCCAAGCATGCAACTTTCTTCTTCCCCCATGCGTTTTAGACACAATTAAGTATTCGACATCCACAAAGTATTCTCCATGTCTCTTGCCCCAAATAGGACTGCCAATTTGACAGCCGTCTGACTGTGGGTCTGAGACAGAGGTGACTCTGTGGCGTCCTTCACACAACAGCCAAGCCAGAGGTTTCTCTGAAGAGAAATAAAAACAGGAGTACTAAATTAATTAAAACAAAAATAGGTTTGGTTTTTTTTTTTTAACCTTAGATGCTGGAGACAAATCTTGGAATCAGAAGGATTTCCAAGTTCACAAAGCTCACAAAACAGAAAATATTTTCAAATGTAACCATATGCAAGTGAAAAACCCCTTAGAACTCTCACCATAATTTAATTAGGAGTTGAAAATTTGCAGTCTCTCTGACTGGGTTTGTGTACAGCTCCAAATACAGATCTAACCACCCAGCTGGCAGCCACACTGAAAAAAAATATTTACTTCATAAACTATATTATGTTATTTTAAAGCTAAATTCATACATCAGAGTTTATGAAGAGTTTAAAATCTCAAGGTGAAATGTTAATGTCCTTTACAGTGCACTTGCTCTGAAAAACGTAGCCATGGCTCGTTCCCCCTAAGAAAGCATTAGTGTAGCTCCAGTGGGTCACAATTAACCTTTTTGTCAGGGTTTGTCTGGTCTTAAATAATGATGACTTTTAAATCAGTGTAACAGGGAACTATCCCCTACCTTAGACTGCAGGGAAAACACTTGGGTTAAGAATTATATTCTGTGTAAAAAAAACAATTGCAGAGGGCAATTCCAGCAGTGCTTGTGTTGATTCCTGCCTGCAGGAGTGCAGGGAACAGCTCCTGACCATGGAAAGATTGCTCTCCTCTCACTGTGAAGCACAAAACAGCTAACAGGCAGAATCCTTAAATAATATATAATTTATGACTTCCCTAGGAAGTGTGGAATTCAATTGGTAACATGGATCATCCTTTTGCATAAATAGTTAGCATGTATAAATTTCAACTCTTTCTAGAGTTTCAAGCAGTAAAATCATTACCATGTCTGGCTGTTTGCTCTTTACTGCAGGCAAAGTATGTCTGAAAGAGTTCACTGTCTCTTTGAAAAACTTAATAATCCTGGAATTGGGTTTTTTAGAGAGAGAGAGAAGGATAAACAGGATTCCTGAACAAACAGATTAGTAGTCAAACAATGTTCAGTCATTCTCATGATGCAGGAAAAATATTTCTGGACTGAGAGTCTATTAAAATGAAATTCAAAGTACTGGGATAAACTTCTGGAATTGAAATTCTGTGTGTTGCACTGTCTGACATTGCACTGCACCCCGGGATAATTTTTACATCCAACCTCCCTTCTTGCTCAGTGCTGTCTTCCCAGTTACCATCCACCCTCTGAAACTGCTGGGGAGCTCAACAAGGATGAAGAACTAATGGGTAATCTTGGGCATATCATTTTACCTCTCTGAGCTTCAGTTCTCCTCCTTAAAATGAAGATAATGCTAATTACCTAATCTGCAAGCCATTTTGAGATCTACTGATAAGAAGAGCTAAGATTTCTATAACTCTAGACTATACTTGGTGTATGTTTTTAAATTACAATATATTTTTTAATTTAATTCTCAAATAGCCTTTAATGTACAGTGCCCAATTTCTTACACTTCAATTGTCTGCAAAAAAGGCTAAACTTTATACACACACACAGGGCCACTGCGGAATAACTTCCTGTAAGTGTACAAAAACCAGCGCAAATTTTGGGAAGAAGGAGGGGGAAAAAACCCCTAATTACTGCAAATGTCCGTCCATTGGCTTTTAGGAGCTGGTCAGATAGCAAAGTGCTCATCCCATCACGTCACCTCATCCTGCTTCTGCATTTGACCCACCCCAGGGACAGAGAGTGGCCAAAGCCTTTTGCACAGCAATCTTCACCAAACTGACGCTGTGTGGCACTCTCAACAAGATATTTAGAGCGCGCAGTTAGTAAATTACAGGTTAAATGGGTGAAGAAGCTGCTACTTGGCAAGTATCAAACAAGGAACAGTGGAAAATAGCAAAACTTCATGACCGAGAGCCATCTGAACCCCAGTGGCCACGTATCCTGTTCAGTGCTTGTCCCCATGGCTTGAAAGTCCTTCTAAAATGACTGATAGAAGTGCCAAATGACAGGAGGATTAGAGGAATGTTAAACAGCAGTGAGGGCAGTCAGGCAGGAGGATGTCCTGGATAACTGGGCACGTGCCATTAAAACATGTTTTAAATGGAAATAGGGAAAAGCAATGCAAAGTGTGACTCTAGCATGGGAGGGAGAAAGGTCCCAAGCAAAGAACAGTTCTGAAAAGGATCCAAAGGTCTTGGTAGGTGAGCGATTCAGCATGCAATTGGCTTCGGCAAAAAGTCACCTGCTCTGTGGATACATGACCATAAGAACAAGCCTGGAGAGGCTGAGCAATGGCAATAATGAGGAATTAGCTGGAAACCCCCCGGCCACAATAATTGCTGCAGAGACTGACCGAGGACCTGGGAGGCTGAAATCCAGGCCACCACAGCTTCATCCCTACTGCTGCCAGAGCGCTGGATTAAAGGGCAGCTCAAACAGCCGTGTATCTGCCATCAGCAGAGCTCCAAATTCAGTCTAGACAGAGGTTTAAGGAGCTGAACTCATTTACTTTATCAAACGAAGGCGCAGTGATGAGCTGATTATATGTGTAAATGCCTTAGTGGGACTTTCTTAATACAGTGGAAAAAAAGACATAAGAAGATGCCACTGCAAGAAGCCGAAGCCAGGCTAATTTGACACTTCTTTACAGCCAAAAGCGTAATGGAGAAGCACAAAAAATATTCAGTAATGTAGTGGATGCTCAGCCTCTTCTAAATCAATACTGGATGTGTCCCTGGAGGGGATGGTTTAGTTACACACAAGTTCATGGGTTCAGCAGAGGAGCAACTTAGTGAAGTGGAATGCCCCGTGTTACACAGGTCAGACTTTTAAACTCTGCTGCATTTATTATTTTAGAAATGGCTGATGAGTGTTCGGTTTTGTACACACGAAGTGTATCCATCTACAAACAGCTGCTGCTTTTAAGATCAACTTCCAGTCTAATTCAGTCTCTCACAGGGTTAGATTTGATTTCAACGGGATTTCGTTTTCATTGCACATTAAACTTCGAGAAATTTGCAGACAGATAATGTGCATTGGTGGTTGCTGCTGGAGCACACAAAGGGCTCCAAAGGCAGTATCAGATTCAGGAAAAAAGTGCTTCATTTCAGTGAAAGAAACTAAACAACCCTGGGTATGGAAATTCCCTCTTCTTCATCGTGGTGGGTGTCCAGCAGCAGTAAAGCAAAAAATTATACACGGCGGGGAGAGGGGAGTGAAAATAAGGCCTGAGAGTGAGGAAACAGCTCTCTTTGTGACTATTCAACCTGTGAGGTGTCTGTAGAGTGCCAAGAGCATGTCACTGGAGATATAACAGGGATGAATAACGGGGATGAATAACAGGGATGCTTGTCCTGCAGGAACAGGAGAAAAGCAACCTTGGAAGGTCTTCCAAATTATGGAGGGTTTAAAATACCAAGAGATTCTCCCTCAGCATCACTACACTGAGTTATCTGCTCTTGACACTGAAAGCCCACCTGGTGTCCTAGCAAATCACCATTTCTCTTGTCATCCCCTCCACCAAAGTCCTTTCTTGCAGCCCAGGAGTCCCTGGATGCTGCACTCTAGAGGGAGTGAAACTGCAGATCACAGCAAAACGAAACATCATGAGAACAAGTGGGTCTCTATTGGAATGAGACCCTTGTTATTACAGCCACGGAAAAGTGCAATAAAAACACGTTAAGGATATCCAAATTGTAACCTATTAAATTGCTGTGATGGATTACTGTCAAGGTGATGTACTCAACAAGGGTACACTGTGCTTCAGCTAAAGGTAGAAACCTTATTTTCGTGTTCTAATCCCTCCACCCACTTCTTCTATTATCACCAGGATTGATACCCCCTCAAGGAAAAAAGTTCCCATGTGCAACTAGTTACATATGCTTAATAACCTGCACTTATTAAAGATAAAAAAGGATCAGAATTATAGGCTTAGCAAGGATTAGCAAGCCATAAGTGCATATTTCTGCAACTACTACACTTTTTATAGCCCTGTCACACTCTGAGATAGAGTTGTATCATTATATAGAGTTATATAACCATAAAGAGTTATATCACTGGAAGCATTACAGCATTGTCCCAGACAGACTTGATTATCAAAGTCTGGCTCTATCAAGTGAAAAGGAAAAAAAACAAAAAAGCAACTTCAGGATCCTGCTGTGCCATCTCCTGCTCCCATCTGTTAATAGCACATGGCCCTGAGTTGTAGGGGGCTCATTAACACAACTTTACACCCTGATTCAACATCCCATCAGTATTTCCTAGAACTTCCCCAGCACTCCAGATGTGATAAGCGAGATATTTCACTCAACAGAGACTCCACATAACCAGTGAGAATCCTAGCAAAAAAAAAATTCTAAGTTTACCTAGAGGCCACTATTTTTCTTCACTGATCATAATACCAAAGGGAAAAAAACCATTGCACAATTAGGTGAAACCCCAATATTAATAAAAAATGTTCGTCTTTTTCTTTCTATACTTAAACTTTTTGTTCAATAGAATCTACAGCACTCCTGGCTTCAAATGGTGTTAACATTTTATATGGCCCCATTCACCCTTCTAATAGTTAGGGCCCAGAAAAATGGCTTCATTTTCTTCCGGACAAATAAACATAAGATTATTACCACTGTGTGTCTTTGGAGGAATTGAGAGTCTTCAGATGTTTTTAAAAGGCCATTGGGTAAAGAGAGAATAAAAGCTCAGCAAGCTGATAAAAGCACCCAACTGTGACCTGACAATGGTACAAACATTTAAAAAAAAGATTCTTTGGGTTTTATTCGCTTGAAGGAAATACATAATATGATCTTTCATATGCTTGTAATGGCCTTCCACCTCTGCTGTGTACGGCATGGAGCCAGGACACCTGGGGACCTGGCCCTGTGCCACCACAGGTGGGACCTGCTGCTGCTGAATCCAGATCAGACAAATATTCCCATTAGCAGAGAGCAGGAGAAGGAAAGGAGGAGGGATCAGACAAACACAGCGCAGCTCCTTCACCAGAAAATAAAACACTGGCCCCGTGACCACCATGCACAGCCATCACCTCCTGCCCCATCACGAATTCTCACATCTTCTTCCATGCTGCCCCCATCCACAACTCATCAGCCTCAGCATCTGAGGCACTATAAACCAAAAACCAATGAATTTTGGGTTTTCTCTCTCCCCTTCAGACCTGCACAGCCACCAGAGGCACTTTCACTAAGGAGGGAACACATCAACCAGGCAGTCCATCCTTCCTGCCATTATCTTTTTTGCTGCTTCTGCTGGAGTTTCTAAGGGGTTTTGACACTTTTGACTGGTTAGACACTTTTTAAAGTAATTTTCCATTTACAAGGAATGGCTTTACAGCACTTTTTGGTCACTGTTACATTGCCATACATCATAGGTCTCCCACGCGTCGGTCAGCAATAATAGATTGGCACACGAGTAACAAGAAAACAAGTCAGTCCAATCTTTAGTGTCAACTGCCTGTACCCTCTCAGAAAACAAGGGTTTTGATCTCTGTCACTGTATTTTATGAGAGGAAGGTAGCTTTTAAATATCCTTCTTCTCCAGTCTTGCTTAGAGTACTGAAATTCAACAGCTTTCTGGTCTGCAGCAAATTCACAGCCTCCTGGGTGACCTGGGCAAAATTTTCATTACTTTTACTCCCTCTGGGAAGCTAAGCTTGTTCCTCCTCTCTTCTTCCTCCTCTTCCTCCTCCTCCTCCTTTCAGCATTAATGGTGAGCACACAGGTAAGCAGAGACAGACACCATCTGTCACAGTGTCCCAGACCTCTCTGACTCCCTCTGCTCGCACGGGGCTTGTCCCCGTGAACTCAACTGCATTTTTTGTGCTCAAAAAACACATTTCTAAGCCCACATCAGGGGGAAAAAAAAAATCCCACCTCACCCTTGCAATGTGCTTTGTAGTGAGACAACTGTTTAATTTGTCTGTCCTGTTTTCACAAACCCAGCAAGCTGCTCGACACTTCTGGGCAGATCTGCATCCTCAGCAGCACTCCCTGGCCCCCAAACCTGCTGTTTGTTCCCTGGCAAGGTCTCCACGAGATGCCAACCCCACGGCAGCCACTGCAGGCAGATCTGGCCATCCCAACCAGGTATTTCCAGGAGAGAGGACACACAGACACTCTGCAGTGTAGATACAGCCATGGGTATGATTTAAACACCTCACAAGAGTGTGATATACTGAAGCTTCACAACAAAGCAACACACCTTTGAACACAGCAGAACGTTTTGGTATGGAGAGATTATTGCATAATGGCATCAATACTTTATTTCTGCTGAATTTTTTATCTCGGATTTACTGCTCCCATAAGTAATACACAGTAACTCATCTGCACCATAGTTACTTATGTATTATGTATTGCATGGTCCTGGCAGAATTTCTGAAGAAATATCCTTCTTTTAAAAAGGAGGAGGAAAAAAAAATTGCCCTTTCAATGGCAAATCCCAGCACTCAACAGCAGTATTTTACTGAAACCCTTTTTCACAGGACTTTAAAAATTCTCCACTAAATTTTAACGTATATGTTTACCAATCTCATAATTCAAAAAGAGAGTGGCCTGGCAGCTTCTGAGCACATTGTAATGTTATCTGCAGGGACAATGAATTATGTATCTCTCACAGCACCATGTCTGACACACAAACACTGTGATCCCAGTGCCGTGGGATCCCACAGATCCACACGGCTGAGACACACAGGGTAATGCTGTTTCCCCGCCCCTGTAGTAAATTGGTGCAAATATTTGAATGCGATTTCCTTATATCAAGGATGCAAAAGGCAAGCTTTAATTTATGCAAAAGCGGAAGAAAAATCGGGTCAGTGGCTGGTAATTACGAGGTTTGTTGGAGGCATTGATCAATGCTGATCAATGCTCCAGTCAAAGCACCCTGAGCAGATTCTTCAGGCTCCAATGCTGTGCTTTAAAGGCACTTGGGAGATGTGGCTGCACTGCCCCTGCGAGGTTCTGTTTGAGTTTTGGGGTTTTTAGAGCATGATTCTGATAGAAGCAAGGGCTCCTTAGACATACAGGCAAACCTCTCTGGCTGCTGACAACATTTTGTGATGCCCATCGTTAGTGCCTGGCATTTTAACTGATGGTGCCCTCCACTGCAGAGCAGCAGCACACAAGGCATGCACTTCTATTGCTCCTTCCCACAGGAACACATATTCCTCTTCTGGATTCCACATGGGTTCTGCTTATCCTCAGCCACCAGACAGGGAGGGGAAGAGCTCAGGCCCTGGAGCACATCCCTGACTCCCCAGGGAGGGTGGCAGAGTTGGAAACTCCCAGGCTGAGCATCCAAGGGAGGCAGCATCCATCATTTCTGCATTTGAGAGCCACCTTCAGTATCTCTGTCCTGCTGCAGTCAAACGCTCTTCAGTGCAACTCAGTCCTGCGGGAAGTGGGGCAGAGCTGGGAAAAAGGGGGGGTGTGGGAGCTGGTTCCATGTCAGACACACCTTGGTTCCCCCAGAAAGCGTCACACGGGAAACCCTGCCAGAGGACTCTTGCAAAGACTGCCTTTTTCCTTGATGAGCTCACACTATGTATTACACACGATGCAGCAAGGAGCCGGTCCCATGCCTTCTACAAAGTCCTTTTAATTAACTGGCATTTACCCTAAAAAATTCAGATTATTCCCAGGCAGAAGAATTCCACATTATGGAGCTGAAAGTGAAATAAAGAACATTTGCAGGTTGCTAGCTAAATTGTAGAGGCAGTAAAGTTTATGATGGCTGAGAAGGTATTCCTGTTTCAGGATCTTATAATTTTATGGATAATACTCTCTAGACAAAAAAAAATTGTCATCTTTAGTGTTAGCTCGGAGGGGAGCCTTTCGTTTTAAGTCTGCCTTTATAAACTGACTTTTCAGTTATCCAAACACTTGTAATAAGTGCTATCTAGATATTAAGAAATTACTTTAAACGCTGTTTGCATTCAAATGACACCAACTTTATTCTAAAGAAGATGGCTTAGAGCACACCAGCTCAGAGTGAGATATCAAGCCTTCTTCAAGCGTGAAGGGAAAAACATAGTAAAGAATTAATCATCAGGAGGCAACTTCCAGGAGACGTGGATAATATCCTCCTTCACGTAAGCATTGTTTCACCCAAAGCAATACACATGTAAACCTGACACAAGACACGTGTCTTGGAACTAAAGCAGAGGATGATGCTGTCAGATCCTCTGTACCTTTCCCCACCAATTTCTCCTGCAAGGCTGCAGGTCTGGCCATGGGCTGTTCAGTGACAAGAGCATTTCAACAAAATCCTCCCCTGCAGCTGGTAAGTAACAAGCACAATGCCCACTGCCTGCAGTCATCGCTCCTGAGCAGCAGTAAGTGACTCAAACAGGCTGTTTCTTTTGCATTTCACCCCCAAGAGGGAGAAAGGGAAGAAATATCAGCATCTCATCACAAGGAACTGGAATTTTTTTTTCCTCAAAAGATGACACCTGTCCCATAACAGAAGGATCTCTCAAAACAGCACAGCATTCAAATGTCTCAAAACTGTAACTTTTAGAAAGTGCCAGCTGTAGTGATGAAGAAGTGAATTACAAAGAAAAAGGAAGGGTTGTGACTCTAGAGAAACATTAGTAGGGAATCTCCACTCATGGTGATTTATCTCTTTTTTAAAAAAAAAATAATTTAAGAGAGTGGTGTTGAAACTCTTGACAGGTCACCAAACATTTCCTCAGTTCAAGACACAGATCACGGACATGGAACGTCCCTGTGACAGGTCTGAGCTCAAGCACGTGCTTCTATCATTCACAAAAAACAATAATGTATTTCATAGTTACCTTTCGTTGAATCATCTTCTATCGGTTGTTTGAATAAGGTGATATCCTTAAAAGTGCACAAGAACAAAACCACTTTTTCATGCTCATTTCTTATAGGTGCAATTTGCATGTAGAACCAAACTGGGGTTCCTGGAGCAGAGAAAAAAGTGACATTGGAATGTGCTGTAGCACAAACTTCCCCCAGCCCACAACAATTACACATTATCACAACACACACGTAGTTTAGGGGCGTATCTCAATATTTATGCATCTTCCAGAGCTTTTAATCTTACTTCCTCCAAGAAAAACAATATATTCCCATTTTTACAGTTTCATTAATCTAACTAGATGATAAACAGAGACAGGAAGCTATATAAAAGTTCACTCTGAAATAAAATACATTGCTCTTCCCCTCTTGCTCTTGTTTTTTCCCAGCATGTCTCACGAACTTAGTTTGAAAGGTAGAAAGACAAGAAAAAAAATGGGTGGATGGTATCTTTGATTCCTTCTTCACATAATATGGAACTATCAAATCCAAAACTGATAGACTATACTGTGAAGTGCTCCAAATTTTACGTGACTACATTATTTAAGAGGACCTGAGTTGGACTCTCAATGTCCTATCAGGATGAATCAGATTTGGTTTCTTTTTTGTGTTTCAGTCACGCCTCCACCTCCTCACTGCCCTGCCCAGTGCAGCACTCTCCCAGCACAGCGATCTCTACTTAACTTCTGAAATGAAACCAAGTATTTTTCATACCCTACCACTCATCAAATAAACAGCCAAAAAAAGTCCCCTGGTGCTGGAGTGATCAGCTTGGCTTTTGGTAAGTCCTCCCTGTTTGCACAGGGCTCCTGCAGACACTCAGGAGCTGAAAGCGATTCCAGGCTGGCACACACGTGGCAGTGCCCTACACACACACAGGTGTGCTCCACAAGGGGTGAAATCCTAGAACACTTGGAGCAATTTTCTTGTAAACACCCTGTTCCCCTGCAGGGCTGTGAACGTCAGATGTTCTCCATCCAGCAGAGCTCCGTGTCCCTCCCTCCCAAACGAGCACCTACACACGCTGCACTATAAATGCCTTCACAGCCAGCTAATTACCGCTGGGATTTGATGTGCTTTCAGCCAGCTGACAGGATGGCTTTTCTCCTGAGTTGCCTGAGAGCTGACACATTGACACCAGCCTCTTGCCCACTGTTATCCCACACGGGCACCGCTGCCCCCCCAAATCTCCTCTAATGCACCAAGTCCGGGAGCGGTGCCAGGAACTGCAGAATAGATCCCAGAGGGCAGAGAAAACCATTTGGGCTGGGACTACTGTGGGGAAGGTTAAAACCCACAGGGGTTCATTGAAATTCAACTGGGATTAAACCAGTAAATCACTACAAGTAAACTGGAGAAGTGTAAGAAATGTGGGACTGCTTTTTGTGATAATTCCAAAGCCATTATGCTGATTACTTGATTGTCTTAATTCCCAGTTGCTAACCCAAGATAAAAGACTTTTTATAACTACTAAAACAGAGCGCTGCAGCTCTCTGGAGAAATAACTTGCACTTGTACCTGGGAATCCATTGGCACCCTTTGGGAAGCCCTGAAAGCAAATAGGCAAAACACCCTGCACAAACAAGGGTGCTGACAAAAATCAAAGGCAGAGGCAATGCGGCTACTGCTGCAGAAGCAGCAAAATGGGAAAAAGGAGGCAAAGAGGTTTCTGAGTACTACCNTATATATATACACACACACACATTAGAGAGAAAGGCATGCATATACATATATATAAATGTATATACGTGTATGCCTAATGTGGTTGGTGAATAGTTGTGTGGGCAGAGGTAAGGACTACATGATAAGGGAATGCAGCAAAGCAGAAGAAAGTTGCAGCAAGCGTTCAGGTCTGAAGCTGGAGCCTGCACGCTGGGTTAAAACACCAAGAGGAGTGTGAAGTCAGCAGTCAAACAGATGCTGCTGGAGAACATCAGCCCTTAAAGATCATCTCTGTGACACAGGAGAGAAGGATGGGCAAGCAACCTGAAAACCTCAAAACCTCCCTCTGCCAAAAGCATAAGGGAATGGGTAAAGGAAAAGAAAAAAAACACATTGTGCCACATTATCAAAAATAAACAGCACACCTGGACCGACATTTTGCAAATATGGGTGGGAGGGTTCTCTGAAGGCACTGCAAACCTCATGCTGGTGATAAACAGGAGCCCCTCCACAGAGTAACCACCTACACTCTGCAGAAGTACATTCATACCAGCAGCTAACTAATCTTTTTTCCTTTCTCTGCTGCAGTATTCAGCCCAGGGGATAAACAGGCAGTGTCCTGAAGGACCATCACCCACAAGGCTCAGAATGTGACAGATGGAAGCAAACCCTGAGCACAGCAGCTGCTG
The DNA here is from genome assembly GCA_013397895.1 of Origma solitaria. Taxonomy (NCBI): domain Eukaryota; kingdom Metazoa; phylum Chordata; class Aves; order Passeriformes; family Acanthizidae; genus Origma; species Origma solitaria. The sequence goes on along the minus strand of VZRL01002501.1, from coordinate 1,117,346 downwards.
AGCTGGAGCCAAGAGGAGAGCCTGTTAGCATCAGTGAGAGGCTGAGGTTCTGGGCTGCAGGTGATGGAGAAGAAAACTGACAGCAGATGTTATGGATGGGAAGTGACTCAAGCCTGGAGAGAAATATTGAGTAATTTTCCATTAAGTCCTTCTGTAATCCTGCGTAACTTATGGAAAGTGTAGGCTTGGAGGTCTGGGCAAAGGTAAAGATTTTATTAAGGCAACTGCAGCTCAATAAATCTCTGAAGCATCATCAAGCTCCAGCAGACAATCCACAACCCAAAGCAAAAAGTGTCTGCCTTGTTACAGGAAAGTCACCGAGACAAGAATTTCCTCTTTCTATACTTAAATAAAATAGAAAGGAATTTAGTTCAGGACTGGCCCATTCTAGAACAGGAGATGACCCAGCATTCAGTAAGAGAAGCCAGGGCTGGGGAGAGCACAGGCTCTCTGGGATCCCCTTTCGAAATCACACATCCATGGAGCATGGCAGTGCTGGGCACCACCACCAGCAAAGATGAGATTGTCCCAAGAAATTCCAGATGTCAGGGGGCATCCAGGTGACCTGCGCAGGAAACGGGAAGAGAAGCAGAAAATCTGTGGAACAGACACATCCATATGCTTAGGAACCAAAAAGAGGTCATTTGGAGGGCTCCCCTGGGCACCTGCAGGAATAGCTGGACTTGCTCTGCCTTCTCTCTTTAATTAACGTGGTGGCTAAAATGCCTTGATGCAGGCAGAACTGAGGAACTCTAAAGGCATTTCCTGCTATTTTAGCGCCCACACAGGAAGATTTAGTCTAAAAAGGGAAAACAGAGGTAAAGCATAAGAGGTGTCCAGGATGCTCCCTCCCTTCAATGTCATGAAAGGTTTAGGTGAGTCTGTGCTGAAATGGGACAGTCAGGCACAGTGAGCTCTTCCCTGAGGGACAAAATTCCCTTCCCTTGGCCACAGCATGCAGGGAAAAGCTCCAGCCTCAGCCTGGCAAGCTCAGCCAGCATCAAAGTTCACCCAGGGGGAAGCGTGGGCTCAGATTCTGGGCTGCAGGTTGGTGAACCAGGGGGGAAGCTCCCCGGCCCCACAGTACCTGCACCCTGTGCAGAGAGCCAAACAAGAAAATCTCCAGTGGGATTGGTCTCGGACCGCTCTTGGCCACCAACCCAGTCAGCTGGACCCATTCTGCTCAGAGTAGAGGAACCAGCTTTTCCTGGAGCACGTTCGGGCTGAGTTTTGGCTTTCCATCTCAGGAAAGTGCTATGGAGGAGGCTGTTCGTTCCCACTCACACCAACAGGAATCGCAGCCACCAAGCTCAGCAGAGCTGTCCACCCTGCACAAGTCCAGCGTGGGTTGTGCTCAGAATGTGCTTTAAGGTCCCTAAGCCAGCACTGCCCAGGACAGAAAATGTGACCGGAATGGCTCACGGTTAAGACAAAATGAGGAAAATCTCTGGTTTGGCAACTTCCTGCACACCCAATGCCACCAAGAAGAAGGAACACGGGCCCTATATCTCATGAAGCTATGAAAGTCCCTGGATTTCTAACTAATCCCTGGGCTATGTGCCAGGCTTAGTACTCTCCCCAGAGCTCGTACGTGGTGTTTTACACAGCCCAGAGGCACCGACACTGCCGGGAGCAGCCACTCACGGCAAGCAGGGCTTGGGTTCTCACTTGTGGAGACATGGGGGAGTTTCCTGAGGGATGTGGGGGAACCTCATTCAGGATTTCTTTTCACCTAACCCAGTCAGTTTCCCTTCAGGGAAAGAATCCTCAAAACTAAATATATTTTTGAAAGAAGGAGTCAGACTAGAGACAGCAGGGAACTACTATTCTTGGCAATCTGAATGCTTGGCCTGAAAAGAGAGCTCCCTTCTTGAGCTGTTTCTTCTCCAAATCTCCAAATACCTGCTTCTTCTCCACATCTTGCCCCAAATTTACCCATATGTCAAAATGAAAATCTACTTCAGTCTATTACATGCTTTAAATACGCTTTATCACTCCCAACACCACACACAAATATATACATACTGTTTTTCTTGTAGAGGAGAATTTCGAAGCAGTTTGACTCATAGTTGTCGAAAGTCTGTCTGACTTTTTCAATGGTCTTCTTGTCTGTCAATTCACCATACATGAAACTGAAAAAGAAATGAGGTTTTTCTTTTTTTCTAGACAAGCAACTGTTTTATTACCGTCACCTTAAACAGCAAAAGCATCGGACATGCTCTACACTGCCATTTACCAAGGTTTAATTATGATTTACACTCCGTTTAAATATTTAGAGTGTCACAAGGACACCTAAAACAGTGAGCAGCCATGACCATCTTCTTACTGTAAATGACTGCAAATAAATCCACCACAATGCTTCATTAAGTGCTTTACTGAGTGTATCTTTAAGGATATATGGTTAGAAAAAGAGCTGACCGCTCATGAAAGCATTATCACCACAGCTGCAGGCCATGGTAGTATTGCTGTCAAAACAGAGAAAATTGAGCAAAACCTCTAAAATCTCCCAAATTTTGTTCAATCCTCCTGAAAATCATTCTGGAGGAGGAATGTAAGTTACTACAGGTAAAGGCTGTTGGCTGAACTGATTTACAAATCTAATCTTGTAAAGATGCATCTGGGACAATAAGATAATTGGAATTCTTTTACTAAATACCAATAAAATAGAAATAGGATTTAAACAGTGAGGAGCAGCAATGACTGTAATGTGTAGCTACGTCTGCATTACTACTAAACAACCAAATTCATCCTCATTTTCCTTACCGTACACTGCATTTCTTTAATAGTTCAGTGGAAGATACTAAAAAGCTTTTGGAGACTCATCCCTCTCCAGGCTGAGAATATAAAAATGTAATTTTAACTCCGCCATTTCTTGCCACTTGACCATCTCATCTTTGCATTCTTTTCCAGGTCAGACCTCCAGCTGGTGTAAGCAAACCCAACCCCCTGACCTTACTTTTGAAAGCCTTTGTAAGGAAACAGCCAGGCTTTTATTGTCATTCTCCCCTGGATTAAAAATAAGTGAAGGCTGCTCTGTGCAAATTCCCAATTACAGAACTGAAAGAAAATGGAACATCAGATAAAAGCTTTCAGACACTTGGATGAATATACTTTTAATTGATCAGACCTCCCCCCCCCACTTCTCTTTGTTCACAAACAGTTTGAGCCTCAGCTGAAACCTAGAAGAGACAACTCTGAGAATATGAAAGGGGAAAGCTATCAGTGCCTCTGTGGTTTCAGTGCAGCTTCTCTTATTGATCAACAGACCTCCAAGGGTTCAATAAACATTTATTTTATGTCTACTGCTCTGAAAGAAACAATAAAACAACACAGTGGTTAGTGGCTCGGCAAGCATTAAAGTACTCAATGAAGGCTGGGCCATGAATCTTTTCGTCTCACAGCCAGCCCAGGGAGGCAGTGGAGCTGCTCCCACGACAAGGTGCTGCAACACCTGGATGCCACTACAGGTGCCTCTTCGATGGTAACACAGGAACAGACATTGATTGGATTGGATATTAGCAAAAAGATCACTGAAAGGGTGCTCAGGCACTGGAACAGGCTGCCCAGGGATGCTACAGAATTACCACCCCTGGAAGTGCTCAAAAAGCACAGGGATGTGGCACTCAGGAGCACAGGAAAGGAGGCAGGGTTGGGCTAACAGTTGGTCTCAATGATCTCAGAGGCCTTTCCCAACCTGAATGGTTCTGTGGTTCTATAAATGGCATGGCAGAACTGTCACCTTTGGGACAGCACTGCAGAGGAGGTGCCACTCTGGCAGCTGATGTCAGGAAATGGTTTTACCCAGGCACAAGGCTTCATTAATGTGCTGATTATCATTAACATGCACAGCTGACTGGAGGAGATGCAAAACACAGCTCACTACTCATTTTCAAATGACCTGCCTTTCTTTCCCCATTTCAGCTGATAACCTTTTATACATTTATACATGAGATGACAACAAAAAGAGTTTGGGTTTTCCATTTTTTTTTAATCTGTGCCTCTTTTAATGCACTGATACCTCTGTTGTTTTCTTGAGACTTAAAACAATGTTTCTCATAGTCCTGAAGGAAAAAATAGCAGGAATTTGTTGAAGTGCTTGATTTTACATGACTTATAATACAGAAAGTTGTCATTAATTAGTGTTAAAATGACAAATCCTACTTGATGACAAGAGGTGGACGATACCAGTAAGTGCTGCAGAACATGATCAATCAACTTTATGTTTTAAATTACAGGCAGCTTATTGTTGCAGTAAACCTGTAATGCTCAAATCTCATGTTATATTCACACATAAAGAGACATTTTAAAAGCTTCTGGAACAATAAAAATGTTTTTCAGAAGGCAATTTTTAACAGCACCAAAGGAACCTCAGAGCCTTTCACTACACGAGTTATATAAGATTTTTGCTTATCAAAAATCACAAGTTTAATTTAATTTAGTCTGTCCTATTTTGTACACATGGAGGGACTCCTACTTCTTCAGTCAATCACTCTGTCTTTTTCTGCCTCATAATTTTTTTTTGTTATTTAGTACTTGTCAAATGCCTTGAGTGCAAACTGTACAAGACATAAATATCAAAACCACTCTGCTACTGGGAATCTTACTACATGGCAAACACACTTATCAAAGAGAAGCAAGACTTGCTGAAATGCACAGAGAGAGGCACAATCTTCGATATTTTCTCCACCTCTAAAACAGACCAGTTGTCATTTAAGGTGCCTGGGCTCCCTCCTCCCTCTTAAGCATCTCTTGGCACAGAAAAGCCTCATTGAAGCTTCTCATTGTGCTCCTCTGTCCTTTGCCAGGATGCAGAGCATCAGAGCAGGTCTGGGTTTGCAGGGCAGTAACAGCTGGTGGAGAGGAATTATCCGGGACAGAGGAAACGGGAAGCACAGAAGGCATCCTGCCCCACACCCATTTTACATCTCTCCTCATCCAGAAGCACTCAGGGCATCAATTGCAAGAGACAAACATCCACCCAGGAGGAGCAGCAAACACAGATACACATCAATAGCTTCAAAACCCTGCAGGGTGAAGAGCAGACACCATCCCTAAGGTGCAGCTCCGTGGGTCCCACGGGCATCCTCAGCAGGGTTTCTTTGCACAGCTTCGGCATTGCAAGAACACACAAAAATCAGGCCACGGAGGTGCCATCCCAGCACCAAATCTAACTTTTTTTTAAGTCCAGCACACTGTACCCACCATAAATAATCCTATTTCTTTGAGCACAGTGTGAGTTTTGCCATTAGCTTCACTGGAGCCAGGTTTCCCTTGCAGACCTTTTTTTAACCCCACTTGTAAGAGCAGTAAATCAAAACACAGGAGAGCAGAGATGCTGACCGAGTGTTTCAGTGGGAACAGTGGCTATGAAAACCTCATCGGCAAGGAAAGGCAAAGCCTGGAATGAAGCCAAGTGTCAAAGGGTGCCCTTCTTCCAAAGGCATGATGAAATCGCAGAGCTTAACTGATAAGTGATTTTTAGAAAACACTGATATAACTTGCAACATTAAACTGCATTTTAGTGTTTTGCAGCTGTTTATTCTTTCAATGTGTTCGTGAAGACACGCATGGAAATGTCTGTGGACAACTGGGCATGGAACCTGTGGTTCTCCTGGATGTTGGCTGACCTACTGATGCAACTCCAGGCAGGTTTTTTTGGTTAAATTTTTTTGGAGGTTAGCACCGTCTAGGCCACAGATGCCCCATTCCTCCTGGAACTCCACTTGATCTGGAAAGACTGGATGGTCTCCTAACAAGCAAGAAGCATCACGCTGCGTATGTAACTCATGGAATCCCTGAAAGGTTTGGGTTGGAAGGGACCTTGCAGATCATCCAGCTCCCTTTTATCTGGCACAGCACTGCTTCGCCAGGGCACGAGTTCTTCCACCTAAAAATTCTATGCATTTTAACACTCACTTAAACCAATTATTCTACATATCAGCCTGAGCTATACATGCAGTTTTGGGCACCATGTGAGCTCAGAAAGGACACATATCAACTCCCATCACCCAATGTAGCCTGACTTCTATGTACAATGTGCTTTTTATATAGTGCCTGTGAAACTAAGGAGACTGGCACTTGTACTGAGGGATTTCTAAGTGATTTTCCTGACAGTGGGCATATTGTTGCTGATTAAAATGATGAGAGAAGTGCAAAATCAAAGGAATTACCAGCCTGTCACAGGACTAACTCATTGTGTGAGCTGGAACAAAAATCACTCACACCTCCAGTGCCTTCAGTTGATCCACCCCTCCCTGTGATCTGTATCAGGCAAGACCATCTGAGACTTAAAATCACAGTATCACAGAATTATTTTGGCTGGGAAAGACCTTTAAGATCATTGAATCCAACTGTTAACCCAACACTGCCAAGTCCATCACTAAACCATGTCCATAAGTGCCACAGCTACATGAGATAAGAACAGTCCCAGTGTAGGGGATAGGGTGGGAAAGAGAATATAGTGAATATTCACCTGACTAGCGGAAAAAAGTATGGCTGAAAGATGATTTTGAGGCACTTATAGGCTGAGGCAAACTGGCCAAACACTGCAATATTTATAAATTGTCCTTAATCACACTCATGATCAGTAATACAAACAACTTGAATCAGGGGCTAGATTTACATCATTTGTATCTGTACATTTATTTTGGTTGGATTTTTGCCACTGAAAAGCAGACCCTTCCAAAACCTGCAATAAGGGTGTGGCACCATGGCACTCTTATCCCAAAGCACTCATCTTAGAGCAGCAAAGCAAACATTGCATATAAAGCAAATTTTATGTATAATGTAACATAATCTGGGCATAACACAGCAAAACTGGAGTGACTCAGAAAACACTACAAATGATAGCCCCAGATATCAAAAAAACCACTCCAATGACATTCAACTGAGTAGCCTAAGCAGGCACCACTGGCCTTTAAGAGCAACCATCTCTGTACCTCTCATCAGAGAGCAGCTCCAGCTGCTCTGGAAGGCTGCAGGTTTCCATTCTGGAAATCTGAACAGCTCCCATTTGATCTGAAAAGACTGGATTGTCTCCTAGCAAGCAGGAAACATCACACTGCCAGTGTAACTCATGGAACGCCTGGATGGTTTGGGTTGGAAGGGACCTTAGAGATCATCCAGTTCCAACTCCCTGCCATGGGCAGGGACACCTTCCACCAGACCACATTGCTCAAAGCCCCATCCAGCCTGTCCAAGAGCCAGATACGACAGTGTTGGTCATGCTCTGAGTGTAGAGAGGGCTCCCCAATATCCAGAGATGGACGTCTAGAATGAAGATGAACGAAACAAAGAACCTTTGCTACCAGTTCCATTTTCCACAGTAATTCCTCCTTGATTTGTACGATTCACCTGAATGACCTTTTTGTATGTGGTCAAAACAGGATCCTTATACATGGTACCAGAAGATTATCACGTTCAAAATAAGCACCCAGATGGAACAAACTTTTTGGTCCCCTCAATATCTGAAGCACACAAACATCATTATCAGACATGGATTGCTAAACCTTCACTTCCTCAACAATTTCCTACAATCCTATTCTGTATTTGTAATTATTTTACTGGGCACAGGCTATAAAAGTGCTGGCTCACAGCAAACACAGACAGTTCAATACACAGGATGGCAGAGAGCAAAGGGGAAAGTGTCTGTGTATCTCCAGAGCAGCTGTGATAAGGCTGTTTCCTCCAGCCCCACAGAGTGTATTGACTCTGTTGCTACTGTGTGGATTAATATTTTATTTCAGCAGCACGTGCCCATCTCCTGCCTATTGCCCATTAGAGGACATTTCGCTGCACAGAGCAATCCCAGATCCCACTTCCTCCTCTTCCCTTCAGATGAGAGAACTGACCACACAGCAGCACATTTTGCTTTCTGGAGAAAGCAATGCCTGCCATGCAGGGACAGCTCTGCTTCTGCCAGCTGAAGCATCAGTGTATGGCAGCACCCATGTCCCAAAAATTATCACTATAGATCACAGAATCACAGAATGGTCTGGGTTGAAAGGCACCCTAAAGATCATCTCGTTCCAAACCCCTTGCCATGGGCAGGGACACCTTCCACCAGACCAGGCTGCTCCAAGCCCCAACCAGCCTGGCCTTGAGCACTTCCAGATATTCCATCCTGTGTCGCCAGTGCCTGGAGTTGGTTGCTCCCTGAAGGCAGAAAGGGAAAACCTACACAACTTGTATCTCAGCCCTCCCTCCTTGCCTCTGTCCCTCGTCTGCTTTGCTCACACACACATCAGGGAGGCAGTCCTTCCCCAAAGCATCTCTTTTTAAAGGATGCAGCAGGCACAGCGCAGATGCACAGCCACAAATCACAGCTGCTCGCTCCTGAAAGACCACCAATAAAAGAAAAAAGCCATAAAGCTGCAATGCTTAGAGTAAATATATCAGCAGCCTAATCACTGTCTTGGGAATAAAGATGCACTTTGTGCATTACTGGGCTCTGTGTGTGCTTAATAACAGGGGCCAGCGTGGGCTACAGAACAGCCCACTGCTGCTGGCATGGTAATAGCAGAACTTAGAACAATCTAGCAAAAGTGCCTTTGAACTACGTTACCTAAAACCCCAGTCTCTTTATTGGATCATCAGCTAGAGTATATTCTCACCAGTGCCAGCCAGCATAAATTTCAAGGCGCTTTACCATGCTCTGGATAAGTTGTCAGTTTGTTTTCGTACTTCAGCATCTGCAAAGCAATGCCTTTCTTACATCAGTCCTTTCTCCCAAAACTTCACCGTTCTCCCCAGCAGATTAAACATTTTCAAGTGCATCAAGTGGCAGCAAAAAGGCAAAGGGCTTACCTGCACGTGCTACTCTTCTGCATGACGTCAGCTCGGTGGTACCCAGAGAGTTTGCAAAATCCGTCATTACTATAAACTACAGGCCAGTCCACAATCTGGGCGTTTCCCAACAAAAAACTGGATTCTGAAAGGACAAAGAGAGAAACAGAGAAAGGGCTGTTGTCAGTGGCAAAGTACAATGAAATCCTCCTTGTGTTACACAGTAGACACAAAGTTATTTGTGATAGGAACTTATATCCTGATGTTTCAGAGGGAACTGAAATCCAAATGGACATCTGGAAAGAATTTGCGACGAAACAGGAAAATTCCTGGTGATGCAAGTAGCTTCTTATACCCCAAAATACTGATATAAGCACCAATGCTTTAGCAATTTAGAAAGTATTCATTTATTCCCAGCATCTGGGCAAGATACCATGTTTTATTTCTATTTTACACCTATCTTGAAAGCAACATTAAATTAACTTGCAAACTGAGTTTTAAATGCTGACTTGTATGTGTGCCCAAAGCTGATAATGACTCTTTTGCTTGAGATAAGTAATTTTTAACTCCTGGCAGGTCCGAGTCTGTCTTGCAGGACACAGCCACCATCCCTGGGATGAGGGACAGAGTGCCAGGAGCCACTGGGGGATGATGAGCTGCACCCACCACATCTCAAGGTGCACCACGCACCACACCACACCTGGGACTGTGGATATTAAGTAGCCCACGTGGAAATTTAGCACAATCTGGGAGATGATGAGTGCCAAACAGACTTCAAATAATACAAAACAGGCACCTAAAGGGCCTGCGAAAGATCCAGAGAGGGAATTTTTATAACGGCACAGAGTGATAGGACAAAGGGGAATGACTTCGAAATTACAGAGGGCAGGTTCAGATTAGATATTGGGAAGAAATTCTTTATTGTGAGGGTGCTGAGGCACTGGAACAGGTTACCCAGAGAAGCTGTGGATGCCTCATCCATGGAATTGTTCCAGGCCAGGCTCGATGGGGCTTTGAGCAACCTGATCTATTTGGAAAGTGTTCTTTAAGGTCCCTTCCAACCCAAACCATTCTATTATTCGATGAATTCTAGTGGCAGTCAACTAAAAATACAAATAGGTGGGTTTGGCATGTCCTAATAAAATGCACCTATTGCTGTAAATACAAAATATGGGCAGGGAGTATTCCTAAGAGGCTGAAATCTGGTTAAAATATCCATTCATTCATCTGTTCTCTCAGTCAGTGCCTACAGTTTATGCACATGGACTGGCACCAACACATTATGAGTTAGTCCTAAAATAGTTCAATTCTTCCGTCCCTGCTTTTAGCAAGGCATTTCCAAAGAAAGGAAATACCCATTTTGCTTAAATTCAGTGTTGTAGGGATTTTATGTTCATTGACACCATAAACATTCCTAATTTTTTTTTTCAGAAACAATATTCTTACTTAGCAGAGGTTCTCAAATTGTAGTCCACGGTAATCTTCAGTGTTTTCTTTATTTTTACGGTTACATTTCAATTTCATTTTGACTGCAGCTATGGAACAAAGTGGTCCCATTCACTGGTGCTAAAAAGCTATTAAAATATAACTATTAACAACCACTGCTGTATAAAAATTACAGGAAATGTTCCTCTCAGCAGTTCTTGTGGGGAAAAAAAAAGGATATTTTTACAAGTTTTCCTCATAATAGCCAAAGAATGGTTATGACAATGACAGACATTTATTCAGGTGCACACATTCATTTTCACATAAAAGTGACACTGAGTTTGCAAGAGCTACACATGCCCTACTCAGAATGTTTATAACTATGACTGCATTGTACAATTCTGCAGATATTATTCTATTGAATAAGGAACATGTACTAAAAAAAACAGTATTTCTATATTTTTTCTTTATAAGCATGAATTTAGGAAAAAAATAATCTGAAGATTATTGGATTTTCTACAGAAAAGCAGATTTTAAAATATTTTAAAGCTGACCAATGGGAAAAATAGAAGTTTAGATTTTGTGAAATCTAACACTTTTAAGCCCAAGGCATTTATACGGATCCATCACAAATATTCTTTAAGCCTCAATGTCAACTTTAAAAATTTGCTTTCCTGCCCACAGGACGATGCCCTCGCTGCAAGCAGCAGGAGCCACACAGCAAAGCCTGAGCGTTACAGAAAATCCCCCTGGCTTCCCTTTCTGCACCAGGGACTCAGCCCTGCTCAGGGGACACCCCAAATCCCTGGGGACCTAAGAGTTCTCTGGAGCTCATCCCACTGTGCTGATGTTCCTCCTCACCTGCATCTCCTCCCCTCTGGAAAAGGGAGACACCACCAGCCCCCCAAACCCGCCAGGCTCTCCCTCTGCTTGCCACCCCATCACCACCCCAGCCCAGAAGCTGGAGAGGACGGGAGCATCAGCAATCCTGAATTTCCCATCCCACAGGGAACGGACCCAAGACTGCGAGTCCTCCGGTCAGATTTGGGAAGATTGCCTTTACAGAATCATCTCTGGCCAAAACTCTGCTCACGGATCTCGACACAAAGGGCACAGCCTGGCAGTGCTGCAGTCAGGGATGCTCTGCACATCCCTGAGCTCCCCAAGGGCCCCAGGCCAAGAGCAGATAACCCTCCTGCAAATCCTCCCTGTCACAGACACAAACTCGATTGTGCATTCTCACTGCGCCCCTGTTTCAGCACACGGAGTACGCCGCAGAAGATACGTGGTGCAGCCAGATAAACAGCATTTCATGGCTATCTTCTATGGATTTGATACTTCTTTGCACCTGAGGGTCTCAAAATATTTGATAAGGCATTCACCAAACTGATCAAATCTATAAGAAACTTGGGAGGGGACAAAGCATAAAGGCGAACGATTGATAAATTGCTGTGGGTTTGTTTTGTTTTGTTTTTTAAATCCCATAAAAATTGTGGGGAAAAAAGACACTAGAAATATCTTGGTAGATGCTAGCATTTTTAATTTTTAAGGTTAGATCAGATCCATAATATACATATTAGAGACTTGACCAGATATTAGAAGGTGTTTTCTTTTGTCCCCTTGAATTTTCCTTTACCTAACTGACTTCTTTTTTTTACCCTTGTCTCCTTAGCAAGCAAAGCTTATTCATCCATACTCAGCACAGGAATATGAATCACAGAATCTTTTAGGATGGAAAAGACCTCCAAGGTGATTGAGCCCAACTGCAAACCCAGCACTGCCAGGTCCACTACCAATATCTGTGTGTGTGTGTGTGTGTCCGATTCCAGCGGAAGGAAAACCTTGAATCAACATTTACCTCTTGGCAGAGACCAATAAATCCAACTGCAGGAACAAAGCCACAGGAGCCCATGTTTCATTAACGCTGCTGCTCACTGAGCAACTTGATAAAATTAAAGGATGAACAGGTCAGTGTCTGACCCTTGGGCTTTATTGTGTACCCAAATCTCAGTATCCACAGTATCCCTATGTTTTATCAGGAGTCACGTTATTTTCTTCAACAAAGACACAAATAATTCTTCCCTATTTCTACAGTTTTTCCAGATCAAAATTCCAGGCAGATTTAACTCTCCATGAGCCAGTCCATCCCCAGCTGTAAAAATCCAAACTGTGTACTGGATGACAGGATGCCTGGAGAGAACCTTTCTTTTTTTGACTGTAATTTTATAAAACCATGTTATCACCACTAACTACTCACTGAAAGCCCATTTCTTCAGTTCCTCCCGAGGATGGATCCACAGCCACTTCTGGACTAAATCCACCTGCACGCCTGACTTTCATATTAATACAATTCAGAATCCTGATTTCGTGGTGAAGAAAGGTCATCACACTTGTGTCTTTGGTTACAATTTCCATCAGTCCATGGCAAATTCCACTCTATGCAATTTTCCCCTGGCTGCTTGGACCAGGTGTAAGAGGCAAGGGTTGGAAAAAACCTCATTTTCTCTCCATCTCCGGTTGCCACAGGGCAGCCAAGAATGAAGATGTTCATGCTCCCTTCATAGGGGAGGCAACCTCTCCTTGCCTGCTCAAGTCCTCACCAGATAAAAGGGATGTTTTGTGCCTTCTTCAGAAGAAAAAGAGCCAACAAAAGGTCTGGAAATGGCAGAGTGATGAGCATGGCAAGGCTTCCAGCACTGGGATCTCCACAGCTGTATTCCTATCAGATCCAACAGACAAGAACTATATTCTGCAAGCAAATGTTTTGAAAGAGTATGTTATATTGGAGGTGTTCTCAATTACAAGTGTTTCTTAACAGAGTTTAGCAACTAATTACCGGACATCACTGAATCCAGCCACTACACCTACACCAGAACACATGAATTTACTTTAATTATATCACGACTTCACTGACAGATCACAACAGGGATTGCCAAAGTTATGAATAGCAGTGTACAAATACAGCTCACATTCTGCTGTAAGGTGCTGGAAACTAAAACTTGTGCAGTATTTGTGCCGTGGCCCAAAAAGGAAAAATCTTCTCCCTCTGTGTACAGCAGCTCCCAATCTCACAAGTATTTTACTGCAGAGTCTGGGAACTTCCCCACTGGCCAGGGCTGAAGGCAGGACAGTAACTCTGACAGATTCTGGTCTGATCCACCACGTGGTGAAACTCCAGGAAACTGGGATCCAGATGACCATGGTGTGCTATCTCGGACTCTGAAAACATTTACGTGCAGCTAATTCCAAAACTCACACGATGATTATCCTGAATTCTCTGATGATGTGTTCATCCTTGCTTGGACTTCTCCAATGCACTGAAAGTGCATTTCCACTTCCCATTTCTTTACAGATAAAAAGTCAATTTTTATTATTTCTGAGCTTGTCTTGATGCCATTGCCTCCACCAACCATCTCCTCCAGCCATTCCCCTTTGTGATGTACTGTAGAGAGCCCAAATCACAAATCTGTAGGTTGTGGGTTCTCTTTGACTAGACACCTCTAAACACCAGTGTCTGTAGGGAAAGGACACCGTGCCAGCTCTGTCTGTCTCAGAGCTGCCAGATTCCTCTTAGGAAGGCAGCAGGCTTTTTATTAGCTAATATAACTCTCCTATTTACAAGGTTTAATAATGATGGCAAGGAAACGGGGTATTAGAGGCATACAGTCAGCAAAACTTCAGGCTGGAAAACACAATTGAGGAAAACAATTTTTTAAAAGGCACTGCAATTGCTGTTGCCACGCTTCTATTTTGTAAAAAGGCTCTTTTGTGTAAAGGCAGCCTCTGCTGTAGAGCAGCAAGCCTTTAATCTTACTCTATCTTGCAGCAGCTAGCACTCAGCACAGTGCTGAGCCTTGTGTTTGTTATTAAAATAAAATAAAAAGACCACAGTGTGCAAGCAATTTTTTTAACTAACAAAATGCCCAAAGCAGTGTAAAATTCGTGTTATGTAATGACAGGAGAGCAAGAACAGCTAAATCATTCCAGGAGATATGCTTAACCAAGTGAGAAACGTTGTCTCTAATCATCTTTTCTCAAGAATGCTTGGGTACCACTTGTAACCAAAATTGTTTAAATCACCGTTTTTAAGAATTCCATCTCTCATCAAGGAAACAGGCAACTGACCTTTTTAGAAAAGCCCCCACTGAAAAGATGTTGTAAAGAAAATGAAGTAGTAGCAGAACACAAACAACAATAATGATTATAATAACAGAAAAGAAGCAGCTTTTCAATCTAGGAACAAATTCCTAACCCTAACAACTTCACACAGAGCTGTCCTTCAGAACTACCACTGCAAACGCAGTCCAGACCTCATGGGGTCTGTGAAACATCTGGAAATTGCCTTTTTTTGCTAATGCTGCCTTATAAAAGCCCCAAAACACTCCAACTGCTGTCAGCTGATTCTCCTCATAACTACACAGGGTCAGCAAATTGCTGCAGACATGTTAAGAGCATCTTGGAAAACTGGTGCTGCTCCTCTGTGTGCGTACTCGGGAGGGGTGTACAAAAAAAAGTTCTCTTTTTTAATTTTCTTCACTTTCCTGAGCAGGTCTTGGCCCTGGTGTTGTCTGTGGTGACTCCAACCACACACTCAAGGTGTGCTGCGTCCCCAGGGAATACCGAGGAAGATCCTAAGCCTTCCTGGAGGGCACAGCGCTCTGAAATCTGCCTCAACAGGCACGAGCATCCCTCCAGCTCTGGGGTCAGCTGCAGACAGAGCTCTGGTATTGAAGCAGCAACCTCCCCCAGCACTTTGTACTCCTGTCTGTAAAACCACTGTGCTGTTTTCTAACAAAGCTATAATTTCCCCAGTGTCTTTACAGCATGCAAAACATCAGCGTCATCCAATTTACCCAGTACATTAAGTGTTGCTTGCCTGAAAAACAAAAAAAAAAATCCCTCAAAGGACTGACTCTTTACATCACCTTTCTGTGCCAGTGTTGTCTTTATTTAATATTCCTATTATGAAGATGCAACGAGGGCTAAACACAGAGCAAAGTGTCACCACACTGACTGTGCTGAAATGATCCATTTCCTGCCCCAAAAACGTGCTCCTCAAACAAAACAGAAGACGAATAGCCCAGCACTGGCTGAAATATTAAATCCACATGTAAGTCACTCAGCTGGGAGCACAGCAGCTTTCAGCAATTTAGCAAGCGAGCTCAAGAAGAAAAATTGGAGTCTGCCTGAAATTTACCTCCTGAAAAGTTAGAAAATTAACTGTAATCACCCGGAATGTGAAAGCCACAAACGGTCCCTGCTTTTACCGTGGCCCAACATCACTGACCCCAGGAAGAGCCCTGAGGCAATAAGGACAGGATAGCACCTCTATGAATTACCTGAAAAATGACATTTCATACAATTCTGTTCCCAGTTTCTCCCCCACGCACCCATTTACCCTAGAATTAAACTAATTCTCACCTATCCTGCTTATCATCTAAATGCCACTGCTGAATGTGCTCTCTATTAAAACCGTGCGGAACACAACATCCATGCACCGAGACTAAATTTAAACTGGAGCACACTGCAGCTCTCACTCAAGGCACACAGGCACCCTCGGGGAGCAACCAGAATGCAGACTTGCAGCTTTATACCAACGAGAGCACTGCCTTCACATTCCCAGGGGCCGAAATTGTGGCAACAGGAGCTGATCAGACACAGGGCTCCTCTTGCGAACACACAGAGTCCTGGCTGCAGCTCCACAGGGCCTGGCTGCGGCTCAAAAATAACCTGTTTGGGCAGAAAATGGGCTGCATCTCCTGAGCTCTCCTCTCTGTGCCAGCGGCTGAAGCAAAGCTTTCAACAGGAGTGGTCCCAGAGCCCCTCCTGGGAGTGGAGTCAATCCCTGGCCACTTGGGATACCCTGGGCTTAGCATTTACAATAGCCAGTCCCCTGAGTGTGCTCATTAAACAAGTATCATAGTTGGTTTTTTTTAATCTAAGAAGCAGATTATTCAAGTCCCAACTCCAAAATCTTCTATTATTTAATGTTATCAAATCAGAAAATCCTACTTCCTTCGGCTATCCGAGAGAATAACTTAAAATCCCAGTTCAGCACCCACCAAACAGCACCCTGTAAAACAGACTAATTAAATGTATTTCCACTTCCTGGCATTATTCTTTGGCTGTATACTCCTTCCAACTGCAGTAAGAAAACCTGAATGTTTCCTCAAAAAAAAAAAGAAAAAGAAAATAATTATAATTTTTTTTCCTTCTCTCAGGTTTCAACATTAACCAGGGAACGCAGCAGCTCTTGCAGTGACCTCTTGTGGCAAGTGCTCAGCAGGGCTCAAGCTTCCCCCAAAAAGGGAAGGGTAGCTCTCTCACCACCCCATCCCACCAGCCACATAACGAAACAAAAAAAAGAAAAAAAAAAAACAGAAGAAAATTAAATACAATAATAAAAAAGGAAGAAATACAAGACAGGAAGGAAATACAAGAAATACAAGAAATATAAGAAAGAAAATAAATACAAGAAAGGAAATAAAATTAATGAAATTAAAGAAATTAAAGAAATGAAAAAAAGAGATCAGACCCACAATTAGAAATAAGACCACAAAGCAGCTGATCACATCTCAAGGAAATCCAGCTTTTCCTTTAGCTAACGATATGGCATTCTTTGAGTTTCTAAATTAATAAAATGGCACAGAGCTTCCACAACCTCCTTTTTTTTTAACGTAAAAATAAACATTTTAGACCAAGCAGAACTCCCCCAACTCCAGCAGCAGTCAGATATGCTTAATCCATCTGTGCTCAGCGAGCCCACTTGAAAAGCAAGGAAAACAGGGCGTCTGCAATTGAAAACTCCTCACATATGTCATCTAGTAATGCTTGTCAGTGTAAAAATCCACTTTGCATTGATTTACGTGTCAGCAAGCGCCCTGCAGCCACAGGAACTGCAGAAGGAACCCTGCGCCTCTGAATGCCAAAGAAAGCCCTAATGACATGAGCTCCTTGGTCATCCTCTCAGAAACTTCAGAGCTGAACTGCAGGAGGGAAACTTTCACCCCACACTGCATCCTGCAGGGATTTAGGGAACTGCTGAGCTCCGCGTTTTTCCCACAGGATCCCAAGTGACAGACACGCAGTAGACTGGAAGTACTTTGCTTTAAAGAACTTTCTCTCCGCAGCATGTGTGGTGTGGTTTAATTGGTGCCAGATGAAAATGCAGCTTGTGTTAGCATGGGGGAGAGAAGCCCACATGGATCACATCCCACGTCCCCGCCTGTAAGACAGGAACCCTCCAGGAGCCAGGAAGAAGAACAGAAGAGACAAGAGACACTTTTTTTATCTGTAATACCAGTGGAATAAAAATTTAAAAGGTGTCTTGCTGCTACAGATGTGACACTTGTTTCCCCCCCACCTTTCTAGGCAGCCTGCCTTGACAACATCACCTGCGAACAGGGCTGATCCTGTCACCCACCGAAGCCACAGGGACCCAACAGGGCTTAAAGGTCTGTGTGAAGGAAATGCTTTTTAGGAACATGGCATAAAGCTGAAAAAGGCCAGGAATTAAATGCTAGCTTCATTAAAACTCATGCTGAAATTCCCATGGAATCCTTACAGAGCTATAATTTCATCCCAGTGTCAAAATGCATTTGTGAAAGACCCGCTTTCATGAGGGAGCTTCTAAGAGTTATTGCAACAAAAATAACACCCAATAATGATGACTCTTATCATACAGATATGATTGTATGTAATTTTTCACTAAATTCATCCCCGCTTCCTAACTGCTAGCAGTCCTTATTGCAGATTGCTGCCAAGTCCCGGAGTTACCCTTACCACAAATCCACGCTCTACCATAAAAGCAAATTATGCCATTAACATACTCTTAATACTTCTGCTGCTGGAATATGTGAAGGCAAGACAGACATGCGTGGCTCAACTCACAGATGACTCTGCCCATGGGACAGTCCATGAATCCCAGTTCTGATCTAGACTTGCCCAATTCTGTACCCTCTGCACTTCCACAAGGCTGAGCACAGGTCAGTCCCAGCAGGAGCTCTGAATGCACTGATGAAGCAAACAATAATATCAGTAATAATGGGCACAGACTGCTGAGAACATCTTGGGAGAGAACATTGCCCTTAGGATGGTCCTTATTAAAAGTCCCAAATAGTAATGGCAGTAAAAGGCAGTCACTTTAACGTGATTTAGCCCAGTGCTCTCACAAAACACCTTTCAGCTCAGCAAAACACCTGGTGCTCTTCAGATCCAGGGCACAGCCAGGGCTGGAGCGAGATCGTATCAATCTTTGCAAGCCTCAGATAAGCCTCGATGTATTTTCTCTGTGCTTTAAAAGAAGGACAAAAAAAAAAAAAGATTGCAGAGAGTGCACTGAGATTACCCTGAAGACAGGTCTGTGTGTCCTCAGGGCTTGTTCCTTTTAGCTCTAAGGACAGATCCCCACAGACTTTGGCTCTCCTGAAGTGGAGCTCAGCCGTGGTGTGGGCAAAGAAGCTGCAAAGCAGAGGCTGCCATGCACCACCCAAAGCTTTGGGAAGCACCTGCAGCCCGGGATGCTGCCCAGACACCGAAGGACAGCGCTGACCTAAAACACTTCACGAGCTCCAAGGTGTAAAATCGTCTCCAAAAGAGCCATTCCCTGGGCAGAGCGACACTCGGGGACCTCTCCATCGCTTGGACAGCTGCTCATCCTTCCCAAACACAATGGCTGGGACAGGGACACCCAGCAGGGCAGCCCAGATACTGCACTCCCCGACACAGAGGGCAAAGAGCCACAGTCATCCCAGTTCAGGGCCACCCCATTTCAGGGCCACCCCATTCCTTTCTGCTCAATTCCCTGGTGCTTTGCTCATGGCCACACTCTCTGAGCGCTTCTCCCACAATTTTAACCTGGTCAGTAGCCAAAGCTGGGGTAAAAAGGAAGGGTTCACGACATTCCCAAAGAGAAAGTGCCCAAAAAATGCTGAAAATTCAATATATGGTTGCTTTTAACACCAGGTTAGACACCAAGCCTGCACACTGTGTTCCCACTATGCCCGTTGCCAGTTCTGACTTTCCACACTTTTAAATTATTACAATTTTGTCTATAAATTTTGTTATTAGGATCCATCTCTGGTAACTCTGAGTAATTTGTCTCCATCTACGCTTCATTTTGAAGCCATTGCTTCCATTTCACCTGAAGAAGAGCCTATCTGCTGAAATACCTGCCTGATTTTTTCCAGCAGTACCTATAGCCTAATAGAAGTTATTATCTCTATCTACAAACCTTCTCTTGGTTGTTAGGAAAAGATTTATGATCAAGAAGTGAAATGGGATTGCATAAACGTTACAAATCTCAACCGGGAATGTTCCTGAACCACGAACAGTGACAGAAAGGCTTTTTGGGGGGGATGCTGAAGATGTATTTTAAAAAACAATCACCAGTATTTCCTTCAACACATTCCTTAAATTGTCAATGAAAAATCCCCTGGAACTTGGTGAATCCAAGTATAAGAGCAAACCCAGCAGACAGGCAGCAAACCAAATCCTTGTCTTCTACCGAGCACTGGCAGGAGATACTTCAACCAGATTTGCTCTACTGTATACTATTAAGTTTGGATTAAACTGCGCTGAATCCAAGGAAAATTACTATTTCTATAAAGGATAAATAAGGTTTTGTCCCGAATGACAAAAATAAGAACTAAATCATGTTTCAGCTCACAACACTGACAATTCATATGAGTTAAATACAAATTCCCAATCTACTTTCTTCTTTGTGTCCAACAGGGAAGATTTGCCTCTCTAGACAGCATCACACTTAGACATCATCAGTGGCAGAGAAAAAGCAGAATGAATGACCAGATCAGTATGATTTATGCTCCTAAATTAGACCAGGTTAAAAACTGGAGGGGATACGTGCTTTTAAAGTATAATGTTCTAAAGCCTTCTGAGCTTTTTCCAATTTCCAAGCTTTACTGAGCTTTCATCAGGGAGGACGTGTGATTTAATTAGAGCACGACACAAAACCATGGCATTCCCAAACCATGCTCCCAGCCCTGCCACCGACACGCTGCATGACCTAGGGAAATCAACTGTGATGCCCCAAGCCCCCAATTTGAAGAAAAGGTTAAGAAAGCCACTGCATGCCCTCTTCCACAAGGAGCTGGGAAGTGTAATTAAATTCCACCCAACACTTTGAAATTGTCAGAGGGAAAGTGCTATATAAACACCTATTAATTAAGCTTGCATTTAATATTCTGGGAGATAAATACACTAATGCAGGAAACCAGCTCTTGGAGATGGTGCAGCTCCAGGGCTTGACAGGGAGCCAGCTGCGGACCACAGAACTGACAGAGGCAACATGAGAGGGAGGAAGCCCCCCAAAAACAGCTGATGGCTCAATACGGAGCTGCCATTTTAACATGCAACATTTTAAAACAAATTCCAACTCCTCATCGCGCTCCTGCTCATGAGGAAATCCACAAATCACTAATTCACTACCTGCTGTCAAAATCAACTCCAAGCCAGCACACCAGACCACACCAGTATGAATGTGAAGTACATCCAGAACTGTGCAATATGGAAAGGTGGAAAGGAACACTTTTCAGCATGATTTCACACCCCACTGGTGTCTTGATTAATACCAAATGTGGAAACTCTTCTCAATGCTCTCCTCTGCCCACCTTTCCCACTCCCATCCCCAGATTCCCTGCGGCAGGGTCGCCCAAAACTTGGGCTGACCAAGGACTTATCTTTTAGCAAATGCCAAGCTGAGCTCTCCTCCATTTGTTCAAACACTCCCATGTCTCAGTAGCTATGTGCCAGTGCAAAAACTACGTTAAAAATTGCATGTAAACTAGCACAGAACGTGCTTAAAGCAGCACCTACATCAGCACACCCAAAGAGACAGTGGGCAGCAAACACATCGTAACTTTAATTGGAGCTGTGTACAGTGCTCTTGATCAGTGCTTTGCACTGGATGAAAGGGTGAAATTAAGTCCAGCAGCAAGGAATAATTGCATGCCACACAGTCCTGAACGAGCCCTGTAAATATTCACCTAACAGAAGAGCCGTAAATGACCAACTGCAGACAGTTCTCTACCCATTTGCTCAGCCACACGATTACCATCATCCAAACCACAGTCACTCCCTCACCGCTTTCCCGGTACCTTTGCCACAGACTTTAAAGTGTCACAGAATTGCAAAAAACTTTGAACCCCCTGAATGGAAATGGTCGCAAGTCCCAATTATTACAAAACTACAGAACAAGGAGAAGGGGGGAAAAAAAAAGACCCGATGAGCAGAGAGGATGACAATTTATTGTCAGAGGCGTCTCATTTAAAAGAAAAGGGGAAAAGGTTCAAATTGGCAGTAGCGATAGCGATGTAAGAAGTGCGGGGAGACCGGGGAAGGACTGCGCCGGGATGCTCCGGAGGGGATGAGCGGATCCCGTTCCTTGAAGGCACCGCTCTGGCACGGACCCACCAGCGTGGCACCGCCGGGGCGAGCAGCCGGAGGCGCGGAGGGACGGACGGACGGACGGATGGATGGACGGATGGATGGACGGATGGATGGACGGATGGATGGATGGATGAAGGGACGGAGGGGGATGTCTCACCGCTGGAGCGCCGGACGATGTTCTCCAGGAACGTGTTCTGCGGTGCCACCAGCCCTCTCTTGCCCCCCGGCATCCTGCAGCGCCGGGCTCGGGGGCCGGGGGTGCGCGGCGGCAGCGGCGGCGGCGGCGGC
>VZRL01002501.1:1074056-1095056 GCA_013397895.1 Origma solitaria | reverse complement strand
GAGCGTCCCCTCCTTCGCTGCTCCTCGGCGAAGTTCTGCCCTGAGCGAAACTCGCCGAAATCCCCCAACCCCCCTGGTTTTGCATCTATGCATTGTTTTGTTTGTGGTTGTTCTTTGGGGTTTTTTCCCCCGGCGGTTGGGTTGGGGGAAGCCCTCGGGAATGCTTGCGTGGCATACTGGGAGGCGGCCGCGCTTTGCCCGCAAAAGATGAACGCAAAGTGCAAGGTAACGTGCGGAATGCCACCAGCCTGGCCCTGAAGCCATCAACCTGAACCATCCATCCTCCCTCGCTCCGTGCGAGGCAGCAGGAGGCGGATTTGGGGCTGGAACTCCCTTTCTGGCTCTGTGTTTCGGGACCCGGCTGTGCTGTGCCGGAGCCCCGGAGGCGCAGGTGAGTCAGTGCCGGGAGAGCCACACCCGAGTTTCTGGGTGAGCTCTGCCCTCCTCCTGACCCAGCCGCCTTCTCCTTCCAGCCGTTCCATGACTAGGACGGGATTTTTTTAAAGCTGTGGACAGTGAAATCCTGGAAGGTATTTCTCCACCTATTGCTTCTGCCTCTGCTAATTTTGCATGCTGCTGCAGACAGGAAATGACCGGAGAAGGAACTAAGACATGGAAAATCAGTGTTTGTCCAGAGCTGGAGCGTGCTCTGCAGAGCTCATCCCGGTGTGCCGCACATTCCTGCTCTGCTTGGCACAAGCAGCAGTGCTTTTCCCAGAGGACATCATTCCGCTGTGGAAAAATCAATTTATTTATTTTTGCATCCTGCTTTCAGCACCTGCTCCTCCTGGTGCTTGAGTCTTGGTCCAACAAGTCACACTGAGGTCATCTGCACTCCACTGCTTGAAGTTTAAAATCTCTACCACACCAGGAGCTGTCGCTGGAGCAGCTCTTTCCTGGGTGCCAGTACTGCTGTCCCTGGAAAAGGTCTGATTTTACTTTCATTTAAACAAATATAAATCAGGAGCAGCTCAATTACAATCAGCTTAGGAATGCTGATAGAAAAATAGTTTGGGAGGTGAACCACACCCAATTTGTCAAACCTTCATTGTTTTCCCCTCAGGTCTGGCATCTTCAGGGCTTTCCTTAGAGTGGTGTGGTTTAAAAGATGCTCCTGCTCAGCGCTACCCCAAGGAAATTTTGCTCCCAGTAATTGGAGGGTGGAGGGCAACACCTTTGTTTCAAGGGAGCAGTAGCTACCTAAACCAGCTGTGCACAGGCAAATTCTGTGTGACTGACCTGTCTGGACAGTGTTGCCAGGACCTCTGCTCACCAATTCCCTCCATCCCATCCAATTTGAATTTTTCTACTCATTTCCCAGCCTGGTTTTGAAACCTAGACTTGCTACTTGCCCTCCCACCCCCCTTTTCATTGATTCATTGAACCCCTCTTGTTCACCCTTTCCACTAAACTTCTCCATTCTGACGTGGCAGCCATGCCCAAGAGTCACTCCATCCTGCCTGCTCCATCTCCTCAGCTTCAGATCCCACTGTTAAGTTCTGTTGCTGTATTTCCAGTGGCACTAATTAAACAAGAGGTTATGGAGAGCGATAAGCTCCAAAAACGTATCTTTAAATGTCATAGACATCAGATAGAAATGGCAGAACATGTGGTGGGATGCTTCTATATCAAGGTTGCAAAAAACTCCAGAGGACATCTCTTTGTTTGCCTGGAATGCTGGGTGAGGCTAAAGATAACCTTAAAAAGAAGAGTCTGACAAAGAAAGCAAACTGGGAACTGCAAAGAGACTCTTGTCTTCTTTTGGGAATCTTCAAATTGTGCTTGGAAGCACATCGAGCCAGCACGCAGGAAACTGTCAGAAAGGTTTGAGGTCAGTGGAAGTAGGAAAAAGGCAGCTAAGCAGCTCCTATCCACATCAAAAAATACCCCAGTCTCAACCAGCTGTTCTTAAATGTGGCAGAAAATCCACTATGAGTCTCTTTTTTTTTGTCCCAGAATAGGTAAGTCAACAGAGTTTCAATTTTAAGGATTTAACTAATTGTTAAAACATTAAAAAAAAAGTCTAGGCTACATGTAACAACATTGCTGATGGATGATCAGAGGATTCCTAGTTCTTCTTTCTTCCTGGCTCGCAAACTTTATTTCTTCAAGGGAAGAAATGAGCTTTCCTTTCCTAAAAGGAAAAAGGCAAAAAGCGAATGAGCACATTGCTGCACCAGAGTGAAAGTAGTCACAATTCCTTCCTCTTCTGCTTCACCATTTCTTTTCTTCTGAAATTTGAAGTACCTGCTCAGGGCGATTTACCTCTTTTCTGGTATTTTTACAAAAGGCACAATGCCCCATATCCACCCAGCAGCAGGCAAGCACCAAACTCCCCCAGAAAAACACTATGAAGTTCAGCTGCATATGGTGAAGAACTGACCCTTGGCATCTAAACCTCCAGGAGAGGGTTATTTTACTTCAGGGACTATTAAACATTTCAGAACTGGTTCTTATTCACAGCACAGAGCTTTAAATGTGTCTTCCGTGAATTTATGAGTTGAAGAATCAGCGTGAATTTATGAGTTGAAGAAGAGGAGGGAGACACAGACCAACACAAAGAGGTCAGGCACTGGTCGAGCGCAGTAGCCTGAGTCATTGGAACATCCGAGCTGCTGAACATTCCTTTGCTTTCAGTGCTGTGTGTAATAAGGTGAGTCAGGTTCCCTGGGACCACCCTGGCCACCAATGAGGCTCACCCGCATCGGTCTGAAAATATTGTGAGCATAACTGAGTCATGGGATACCCTTGGAAAGGCTCGGAGCTGTTCTCTACCCCAGGTGCACACAGAAGGCTTCCCATTCTAAAAACCATCATCAAGATGCCCACAGGCTTTGTTTTTAAACCATGTGATTTGGACAAATCTGTCCACAAACTCCAAATAAGCAGTATTTGATTTCCAGTGACCTACAGGTATTGCTGAGACAAGGGCTCAAGGCAGAAAAGAGACGCCAGAGAGACAGGTTTGAAGGATGTTAACTGGTGGGAAAGCAGGTAGAGTTTTCTCCTTAAAGTCCAAAGATTCTGCACCAAAGAATGCGACAGAAGAGACTTTTCTGCTATCTGTGAGGCATAAGATCCTTAATAAATCTTTCCCCATGAGAAAAGTACACCTACTGTCAGAAACTGGAGTGGGACAACAGGGGAGCTCATACTGCAACTTTCTTCTCCTCAGCAGGGAGGTCTGTAATGTCAATTTTTTTTTTTTTTTTACTGGCTCCAAAAATACTACCCAAGAACTGTGGGTGGGATTTATCAGAAACCTGCAGGAAGCAGAGCAGCATCTCTGAGCCCACCCTCCTGCTCACCATAAAGGTGGAATCCGAGTTTGACACTTGCTGAGGGGACAGCATCAGATCTGCTTATATATGTGACAACATCTCTGCATTGCCTTCAGAAAGGAAGAAATACCTCTGCTTATGGCAGCAGCTGATAATACCAGAAAAAATACTTAGATGACAAAAAATAGATGGGGGGGGTGGGAATAAATTGCTGTTTCTTTCTTAAAAATAATAAATTGCAGTTTCTTTCCTTTCCTGTTTTGGTGGATTTTGCTTCTTACCCTGTTACAAATTTGAAAAAGCACTTTGGCAGGCAGGAAATCAATAAAAACTTGACAAAAGTTGCTGCTTTTGGTATAAAAATTGATGGAAAGTATTGATGAAACCTCAGACCCAAAGTACTCGCTGGATTCTAATTTGGCACCGATGAGAATTCTTTATTCTCTGTTGTGTTGGGCAAGTTAAGTCTGGACAAGCAGAGCTGGAGGTTATGGATCTCCTGTCCCTTAGTCCCTTTGGCAGAACAAAGCAAAGGGATGCAGAACTGAAGGGAGACAACAGCGTTCAGCTGAGTCGAACACACAGGAATTAGGAAGAGCGAAGGCTCCCTGTGTGTCGTGCACCTGGGATGCACTCAGGATGGCTCAGGGCTTGGATAATGGCTCAGCCTTTCCCTTTTACACTTCTCATCCTGCATGGCCCTGTGCCATGTTCCTGGGACCCCAGCCAGCCTCTGCTCAAGGATGGCCTGATTAATTTTTTCGTGGTGCTCATCACTAATCTGCTGGTGCTTTGTGGGCACCATTGAGTATCTCCTGCATTTTACCTCGTCATACCGGGATCAGACAGTAAACTGGGGCACAGGGAGATTAAGGTCAAAATAGTCTGGGAAATCATAGTGTCCAACTTGAGACATGCAGGATCCTTCAGCAGAGGAGTCTCAGTTAGGCAGAAGTTTCTGCATTCAGCATGCAGAGGCTTCAATTACAGCTGTGAGAGCAAAGCACTTCTCCAGATCACAACCTGTGCACTCCCCATGAGCTTATGAAAAATATAGAAAGGATGGGCAGTGGGAGACACTAGGTTTGAATTACTTGCACAGCTTCATGGTAGATCCCTGTTTAACAGATTTAACAATTCCAGCTCTTGCTTGCTTTTAACATGACACTTTTTATAGCCCTTGCCTTTTTGTTTCAGAGCTTTCTTTTTTTCTAGCAAGCGAACCAAAGATATTACAGGCCAAAGTTGGACAGAAGTCAGAAGTCAGTGGGGGAGGTTTATAGACACACATATATGAAATATTGTGAGGAGTGCAACTGAAGGCTGTTCCAATGCACAGACATAAGGGCAGAAGCAACCCAACCATTATATGGGCATTGCCTCCCTTTGGGCACTTATAAACCCAATTTTACTTTTCCACAGCCTTTTCTTAAGCCAGAATCAGACACTCGGGAAAGAGCCTTTCAAACATTATCATTTTATTAATGTTGTTTTTCATATTCCTTCACCTGCCAGGTCTGTGCTGCAGTTATCATGAGTCCAGCTGTGCAGTCACAAGGAGCCATTAAAGCTTCTGAAATGACCTAAAATAACACCTTGAATTCAACAGCATCAAAACTTTCAAAGTCCATTATCACAGCATCAGGCAGGTCCTGCAAGGTCCAAACCAAGACTCCCGTGTGCTTTCTCCCTGGAAGAAGGGAAATCCCTCCTTTTTGAGGGTACAGAGCTCATAATTCTAATGATGGAAGGGAACCATGACACGTGCCAGCAGCATATTTGTGGGCAGGGAAGCATACAGGGATAGGAGTGAAAGTTTTCATGTCTTTGAGACTTTCAGGAGAGAAGAGGTGGAAATCTCAAACTCCTGCTTGGAGAGGAGAGGAGAAGAGTCCTCTGATTTAACCTAAAAGCCCAATATGACCAGCACCACAGCATGGCAGCTTACAGGTGCCCAGGGAGCAAGGTTTGGGACAAGGGGAGATCACAGTCACAGTCAGTGGTGTCAAAGTAAATGGTTGGTGTTCAGTAGGTCGAAAGGGTGTGTGGAATCAGGGGAGGGGATGTTCTTCAAATATCAGAACTGAGGTTAATCACTGGGGACTCTAATGAGTCCATGGCAACTTCCTCTTCCAGGGTTTCATCCTGAGAAATAAGTTGATAGGAACCAATAATTTATTGGCAGGCTTCACAGAGATAAATCACTGGATTAATTACAGAAGACCAAAAAAAATGGACTCGTGTCCTCTTCTTGCTGTCGTTTTTGGCTTTGGTTTTTTTTTTTTTTGAACGGGAAAATATTTTTACCCAGAACAGGTAATGCCCAAAATAATAAACATGTGAAGATGGGGTGACGGTGCTTCAACATTGTGCTCTTCAGCTTAGTTTTGCCACCAGATGAATCATCACAGAAAAGATTCAGAATAGGAAACAATCCACAGGTTTATCTTAGAAGAAGCATTTTGCGTTTAAAGTAGTGTCCATCTAAAAACACGTCACAGAAGCACATTCTGCTTCTCTTGGCCTTCTTGACTAATCCTAGATTTTTACCCCAAAAATCATCCTTGCAGGCATGCTCTGAGGAAATCTGTGACAGAGGCAAGGACTTCACAGGGTCCCAGGTCCTTCCTGGGTACAGTTTCCAGTACACTTAAAAAACCTTGCTCTTGATTCTGGAGTTCAATATTTGGGGGAGTGTTTGGACTCCTTGACACCGCAGGGGCAGGGAACTCAGAAATAAATGCTATCCTAGTAGCAGGAAGGGATATTTTTCAGGCAAGAGTGGATAATAGCCTGGATTAAGTCTGGTAGAGGACACAAAGAGCATGATATCCCCCCTTGCACCCCAAAATCCCAATCCCAGCAGAGGGGGACTGGGGGAGTGTGAAAGAAGCAGCCGCAAATAACTCCCACTCTTCTTCTTAAGCCATGGCCACACAGGGGAGATGAGAGGAGAGCAAGCACCCTGCTGACAAATGGAGCCATTTCCTACATCTGAGCTGTTTTTCAGGCTTCCTGCAGACTCACAGACCTGAATTGCTTCATAGGCTGTGATCTGACCGCGTTTCCAGGCTTTTTGGGGGGATTCCCAAGTGAAGAAACTTCTCTTTGCTAAAGAAGTGAAACTTGAGAGTCTCTGATCCTATGATTCAAGGATCTGGGGCTCTAGTTCTGATCACGGCTCTCTTTTTTTTTTTTATGACTATTTTTTTCCTTCCACAGGTGCTCGCGCTCACACGTGGGAAGCAGAAAAAGTGCACTGGTAGGAGGGGGGACAGACCAGCCAGACATCACTGCTGCCTGCAGCAAAGTGAGACATTTCGTTTTCCTTCCCAGAGGTGCTACAGGTTGTTCCCACATGTGACACCTTTTCTGGACCCTTCTCCATGTAAGAATCATGTCAGTTTTGAAGCCTCTTCTAAAATTAGCAGGAACTACAGAAAAAACTTTCCCCAGAACAAAAAGTCCACTGTGCTCACCACATTTTATGTTACAGGGATACCTCTGTGAGCCTGAGGATTCTGCTTCAAGTACACTAGAAATTCTCAGGACTTTTTGGCAACTGAAGGATGAATATAAGAGGCTGATATTAAATTGTCCTGGAAATTATGTACTTAAAAACCCAAACACCAGAAAAAGGCATTAAACATAACGTTTGTTTCCAATGCACACAATCTAAGTTAAGTGCTTTATATATTTGGGGTAAAATGTTATTATAACAGTGATGCAGTTAAGAACAAGTTGTTGGCTTGGTTTTTTTTTTTTTCCAATTTTACACTTATTTATATACACTTGTTTATAAAAATTATCTTTGAGAAGGAAATTACTTGCATCAGAGCTTAGCTCAACTGCATTTTTTTTTTTTTTTCCCAGAAATTGTCATTAGAACTCAGCATGAGGCTAATTTTGAGTTTAAACATACTTGTTATAACTTGTGTTACTGGAAAGACAGAAAGTTTCAGCAATAAAGACATCGTATCTATATGTACACATACCTGCACGGTTCAGCTTGAGCTAAAGACAGGCAAAAAAGTATTTTCCTATAGATAGCAAACAAAGACAGAATATTTGGGCTAGCAAAAAAATGAGGGTGGACCCCATAATCAGACTTAAATCCTGTTCTTGCCAACCTGATGTCTTTTGCATCTGCCCCAAAATCCCTTTCAGGTGCAGAGAAGGGTGACACCAGTGCCTGTCTGCACCAACCCTTGCTGTCACATCCTTTCCCTTCACAGTTCGACATGGAAACCTTAATTTCAGTGTGTGGTACTCCAAAACCAGCTAGGTACTGATTATTCAAGTCATTCTGTAGCAAGGCAGCAGAACATTTCCCCTTCCATATTTGTTATCCTTCAAGTTATGTCCAACTGCAATAGGAAAAATACTCATTATGAGTCCCTTTACTTACCTAGTAAGGCAGAAGTTCTACAAGAGAACAGCAGATTCCCCAATAAGCATCTAATTCAGCTAAATATTTTTTCCCCCGTGCAGTTATCCACTGAGCCCATTGAGAAGGTGGCCTATGCCCAATTTAGCTGTCCAGGTTTAGGATGAGTGCTGGCTGCTTTTTCTTTTTTTTATTAATTCTGTGTGAGTTTTCATATTGATTTTCACGGGAGCAGAAAGAAGCCCTTAAATTAGTATGTTTATAATAGTGACTCTCCAGAGAAATTAAAAAAACTTAGCATGGAATTGCCTCTTTTAGTGCAGTTAATCTCAACCTATCACCTCCCTGGCAATGTTTTCTCACATTAAGTTTTATTAGGGTTTGCTGCTGGCTCTGCAGAAAAACACAACATAGAGGCAGAATCTGCTGACACACAGACCTTTCATAACAAGTAACACAGCTGCTACTCCAGCACTTCTTTGGGAAACAGCAGCATCTTACATGACTAATTGATCAGCACGGAAAAGGTGTCCCTAATTTGCTGTTCTGTTGGATACACAGAGTTGCACAGCTCTTGACTAGCACAAACTGGCCCCACAGATGAGGTCCTGTTTAAAATGCTGTTCAGCCTGAGTTAAGTATTGGAGGACGCTAAATTCTGCTCCGTGAGGAGGAAGGATGTGCCAGGGCATTGACCAAACAACTTGCAAAAGAATCTCTCCAGGTGATCTGGTTCAGGGCTCAGAAGAAAGGAGTTACTGTCTGCCACTGATCCATGAGAATTTCTTTTCTCTGACAGTGGGGGATCAAGTTTTACTCTGAATATCCCACCAAAAACTCTGCAACTGCTAGAGGTTGATCATTTCTTTATTTCAAAATCAGAACTGTTACTTTTACTTTGGAAGGAGTTACTAGGTGGTGTAAAACCCATTTTAACATAAGGCAGGTAATCAAATAAACTTCTTGAAACTTAGAGCATCTCAGCTGTACCACCTAACTATTTAACATCTAATTCCTTAATCTATTTCCATGTTTCCAAATGCAGCTCAAGTTAACTACAGATTGTAGAAATCACTTCACCTAAAACAGTTTTCCAGCTCCTGAGGTGTGACAGGAGAGCAGAGCAACCTACAGTTTTCCACGTCATGTGTGGAGAGAAAAAAGTTGCTCCTACAGTCAGTGCTATGAACACAAAATATAAATATAAAAGGAATGTGTATATGAATAGTGCCATGTACAGGATTATGAGTGGTTGTAGCCATTATAATTATCTCTGTAATAAATATTGCTTTCATTTCCAAAGACCACAATTTGTTCTTGTGCTGTAGATCCTCACTGAAGTCCTTTGCATTCAGTAATCAGATAATTTAGGGCAAGGATTTCTCCATAACGAAGAGCAGCAGATGACTGTGTGCTGCTGAATCTCATTTCCATCAGAAAGATATAATTGCAGCCTTACGTTAATTTCTGGTTAGAAAACTGGAAATTATCAATACAAACAAATTTGTACCAGAAACACTTAAATTTTTCAAGTGCTTTTTGAGCTGCAAATCATGCAAAAATCATCTGATCGTTAATTACATCAATCTCACTTATCTTTGTCTCAAAATAGACACAGGCTAGACCCAAAGAAAACCGAACTTATACAGTTACTAAATCTTCTGGGGAAAAAAAAACCAAAACAACAGAATCCTGCATCTTTTATAGGGTACAAGATTCACATCCTGCTGTTTTCAATCAAACTACTCGGAGATTTTTCTCTGCTAGGAATAGAAATACACATTTAATAAGCATAAACCTAATGCCCCCTGTTGGTTATATACAGCTTAAACCCTCGCCTGTGCACACAGGGACTCCTCATCTCCTACTGCTGACTAAAGCATCCCACGGAACATTTAAGGTTTTACATGGGCACAGAGATTATGCTCCAGAATCACTTGAATTAATTTCTCTCCTCCCTCACAGCACAGAGCCACATTCTGGTGCAGAGGATGCTCCTGTGCCTACAAAGCCAGCCCATACCACCAGAGTGCTCTGCAATATCCTGTCCTCAATCACTGCAGAATCAATGGGAATTGTAGAATTGTGGAATCATAGAATCATTAGGGTCAGAAAAGACCTCTGAGATCGCTGAGCTCAGCTATAAACACAGCACTGCCAAACCCACCACGAAACCATGTCCCCAAAAATGCTAATTGTGGGTGAGGTGTTTAAAACTGAAACTACTCGGGGCTTTTCGGTTTTCCACAACACATTTCATTAATTGCTGAGGAGACCTCCAAACCTAAAACTAGCAGCATCTTCAGCTGGATGCGCATTCTGTAGTCAATTTAACCTGAATTTGTAATTGCTCTTTATTGAAAAAAACCCCGAGAACAATTAAACAAAAAAACACAAAATTAAGTGAAGAGTATTTTTACCAAAATTTCTTTGACAAACAGCCCTTTTCCTGCTGAGTGAATGCTGACCACAGTGGTTCACCTGGCTCTGCAAAGCAGAAGGTGCTCCTGCTACCTGTGCTCTCAGAGCAGCAAAAGCCAATAGCTTCAGGGGCAGGAATCACTTCTGTGGGTGACAGGAGGCTGTTTTTACCCCCCTCTGTACCTCTGCCTTTCAGCAAGGAGCAGTGCCAGCCACAACTGAACGCTCCCTGTCCCTCCCACCTGGCAGACAGATCTGCAGAGGAGATGCTGGAGCAATCCCCCATAGCTGGCTGAGCACCTTGTCCCTCAGAAAGACCCCACTCAGTGTGGGATCACAGAGCCATTTCAGCTGCAAAACACCTTTCAGGTTATGGAAGCAACAAATGGCTCAGACCTACACAGCAGAGCAAAATGCAAAGATCTTTCTCCTGTCCTGACCTAGAAAGAGCATCAGAATTGCAGGCACACAGCAGGAATTACCATCCTCTCCCATTTTACTGCAAATGCCACCACTGAAGTGGTTCCATTTGTGAGGATTCCTGTGCCATCCCCTCTCGTTTGAGCCTGTGATGGGACAGACCCCAGGGTTCATCAGAGAGAGGAAGCCCAGAGCAGGGTATCTGCAATGCCAGCTCCTCCTGGGGACACACCTGGTGACACCCCACAGGTGGAGAAATTGCTCAGAGCCCAAGTGACTGTCAGTGTTGCAGAATCACAGAATGGTTTGGGTTGGAAGGGACCTTAAAGACCATCCCATTCCACCCCCTGCCATGGCCAGGGGCACTTTCCACCCAACCAGGTTGTTCCAAGCCCCATCCAGCCTGGCCTGGAACACTTCCAGGGATGGAGCAGCCACAGCTTCTCTGGGCAACCTCAGTGCCAGGGTCTTAGCACCCTCACAGTCCAGAAGTTCTTCCTAATATCTAATCTAAGCCTGCTCTCTGCCAGTTTGAAACCATTGCCTCCTACATCCCATTTCATCCCGTTACCTTAGCTCCCAGAGTAGCTGCCTCCCCTTGGGGCACAGCCTGACTTCTGCCCTCAGATTAAAAGCGTGGCAGTGATATCAGGGTTAGGAGCAAGGGGGACAAACTGAACTGTTTATGAACAGACAGAGCACTGAAATGGAGGGAACACGAGGAGGTAATTTGTGCCTGCTGGCCAAACGAACCTCATCTCCCTCAGCCACACCAGGCACCGCCAAAACCAACACCTTTGCTTTGTGCTGCTGAAATCACCACAGAGCTGTTTCTGGCTGTCTGCCCTAGCCCTCCACACCTGGCAGGCAGAGCTGCCCCTCCCCTGTGCTGGGCACAGCTTTTCTCAAGCCGTTCCCTTCCCTCCCTGCCAGGCTGTGAGTGGCACCCATCCACTGCAGGGTGAAATCCCCAGGGACCCTGGGAGCTCATGATCCCCCCAGGCACCACCCAGCCCCTTGGGGCTCTGCAGGGCAAAATATGTCACTGGAAAACCAGGCTTATTTGTCCAAATTTTATTATTTGCTAATTCAGCCACCTGGGTCTCCTCCTGGATCAGGGAGGTACAGGTTTGGATTTTGCACTCTGTGAGCAAAGCCTTGCACTGTCACCCCTCCGGTCACCTCAGCTGCCTGCTGGCTTTGGCCAAAGCTGAGTTTCATACCCAAAATCTCCCAATTCTCCATCTCTGGCACAGCTGAGCTGAGCCAGAACTGTAGGTTATAAAATCCCCAGGTGCCTCCATGGCAGCAGCACATGGAGAAAGATGGCAGTGCTGAAATTACAGTATAAAACATGGGCGATGGAGAACCAAGCTGTAAGCATTTCTTTGAATCAAATCCAGCAAAGCCTGCAACAATTTTCCAATATCCAGTTGCTCCTTCAACAAAAGCAAATGTAATTTCCTTTCTGCCCTCAATATGAAAACATCCTATGTTAGATGATTTTTTGGATATTCATTAATGAAATATAAACCCTATCAGTACTAGCCAACAAAATTCTTTTGCTCCTTTGATATAAAAGTATCTTTACTGAGCCATTCTTGAACCAGCATTATTTGGATGGAATTAAAATGTTATTTCAGGATCTTTGATCGAGGTTTGGGGTTATTTTTGCTCTTTCTGGCACTCTCCCCTCCTGTCTTTTTAAAAATAAATTCAAGAAATCTCCCCAGTGATAGGAGAGAGGGGAGTCACTGCAAGGAGTATCTGGATTTATGTGTTGAAGTGTTTTGTACAATCCAGTCTGACTTTATTCCATGCTGGGGATCCTGATGCTTATCCTCACATGTAGCTCTTTGTGACCTCCAAGGCCATGAAGATAAGAAGAGCAAAGCTTTTAAAATAATGCAGTGTCATATCTCGAAAAGATTCCTGCAAATCTGCCTTTGAGGCTGAAGGGAGGGAAGGAGAATCCAACTGAACAAAAGCTTTAAAAAACACATGTGATACACAACAAACCTGTGTAACCACTCAATGAAACAGGAAGAAAAGGAGCAAAGAAACGCCTGAAAAACATCACTGATAATGGCATGTGATGTAAGCAAGTGATAAAGAAAGCCTTGCAGTCTTTAAGGACATCAAGTGAAATGCAAAATGCTCAAAGTTGGCTTGGCTCGCTCTCTGCTTGATTTGAATTTCAAGCTCTGATGTACAAAAAGCTTTGTCTCCACGCAAGGTTTTGAAGTCCTGCAGGACTGCCTGCCTGGATGCTTTTGCTTTGAAGCTGTCTAAAGCTTCCCTTGTCATCACTGTTTCACATTAAAATATATATTCTCCATTGCAGGACCTAGCAAATAGATTTTCAGCTGTTCTATCTCCTTCCCCCCCTTGCTCCATTAGGTTGTTTTCTTCAGGCTCCAAGTATATGCAGATTTAATGGGGAGATCTTTAAAAAATAATGCTTTCCTAAGAGAAAACAATAAGTTAAAAGCCATTTGTTGTCTCATGCTGTCAGATTTTTGCCAACAAAACCAGAAAACATAATACAATCAGAATTATCTATGCTGTAGAGAAAAACTGCCTGCCTCTTCTAAACCACCCTTTTGTCCTGGTTACATCAATTCCTGACACTGAAGTGTCTCCACGATTTCAGCCTTTTCCAGGTGATGCCCAAGCCCAGTCCCACGAGCTGAGCAGAAGACAGGGAATGCACGTGATGGTTCCCATCCCAAGCTCTGCAGATTGCCTGTGCCCTGCATTTCAGGCTCAGTGCTGAGTCCTCTGCCAAGCTCCCACATCGCCCCAGCTCCCACTGAGTATCTTTGCCTATCCCTCGTTTTGCAGCCTTTTCTTTCTCCCCCCACTTCATGCTCCTACTCATAACAATCTCCATTTTCGACCTTTTCATGATCCAAACTCTTGATCTCTCGCCTCTTAAACGCCTCGGACTTATCTCCTCCACCTGCCTCTTCCAATGGTGGAATCGATACCAGAGTCAATTATCAGAATCGATAAACACGATGGATTCAGAGAACAGCACTTCAGTTGGGTGAGCCACCAAACTTACCCAAGGATATGATGGTTTTGCAAAGGGAAAAGAACATTCCCCTCTTCCACACTGCATATGAGCAATAGTGATCACAGGATCTGAAGATTATCTTTACCCATCAACAATTATAAAAAGGTTTCAAGCAAAGCAGAATGTATTTTAGAAATACAGAAGAAATCGCAGTGATCCGTGAGCTGGCATAATCAGCCAGAGGAACGAGGAGCTGCGTCAGTCAGGAGCACCCTTAAAAGAGATTAAAGCAATTTCATCTGCATCACGAGCAAGTCTGTCTCCAGTTACTCTGTTGTCTTTGCCTAGGAGGCTGAAATACACCCATTACTTGAGAATTAAATAACACAATTCTGCTTTTAATGAATAAGATTTACTAATCCTATATTGCACGGTCTGAACAGAGACTCAGTGTAGAAAGTATTACATCAGATTCTTTTTATTCAAATCTTCTGGGATTTTTTTACACCAGCTACTCCAGTTTATTTCTCAAATCCTACAGCTTCAGGTTACCCGTATGTTCTGAATCCTGTTTCAGCCTGGAAGGTCACAGAATCACAGAATGGTTTGGGCTGGGAGGGATCTTAAAGATCATCTCATTCCAACCCCCCTGCCATGGGCAGGGACTCCTTTCACCAGATCAGGTTGTTCAAAGCCCTGTCCAACCTGGCCTTGAATGCTTCCAGGGATGGGCATCCACAGCTTCTCTGGGCAGCCTGTGCCAGGGCCTCAGCAGCCTCACAGGGAAGAATTTAATTTAAAATCTAAATCTTCCTTCATCTTAAAGCCATTCCCCCTCGTCCATCTCCCCATGTGATCTAATCTCTCTCCATCCTCTCCGTGCCCTCATCCAGGAGCTCCTGTCATGTCCCACACGTCACCAGAGCATCTCCCCCTGTTTCCCTTCGGTGCTGCAGACCCCACTCCCTCTCCCCAGCACTCCCATACAACCTGAGACCCCTCTGCGAGTGAAATGCCCCAGCCCCTTGCAGTGTTTCCATCCACCCAGCAGCTCTTGGTGGAGACCATTTGAGCAGCTCTGGTTTACATCCTTGTGAGGTTTCTCACATTGCTGCCCAGCCCTGATTCCTTTGTCAAGCCCCTGGGCTTTCTGTATCACTCCCCATTCCCTTGTTAATACTGTTCTTAGCTTTTCCCAGCTGCTTTGCCTTCTGGAGACATTTTCACCAGGTTCACAAGGATACCTAAAGCTGTTCCCTCAGACCCTGTGTGTGAGGGTGACTCTGGTCTACGCTAATTTTCAATTTCCTCCAGTTTTCTTAGCTAACAGAATCTCAACTGGCAGATTTTGAGGAATTAATATGAATCTGGAGCATAAGTAAATTTTGCTGGAAATTCACCGAGCTCCAAGGCACATGATGTCTTCCACATTCCTGCAGGACATCTCATATTTCTTAATGTTTTCCCAGGCTCTGAGGGACCAGCATGTCAAGCACAGCACACGATTCTGCCTGGGCCATCAGAGGCAAAAGCTGAGTCCTGCTTCCTTCTGAGCAGATTTCTATAAAAGAACACAGAAGACCTTAATAAATAATAGAAAAATTGGTAAATTTTCTTGGAGGCTGCTGGTGAAAAATAGGCATAGCCTTATGTTACATCCTTCTGGGATTCCTCAGGCAGCTGTCCGGTTCAAATTAACTGAAGACATTTGTTAAGGCAATGTGTCTTCTTAATTTGTGGTTTCCTTTTTTGAAAGGTGTTTTGATTAAATGGTTTTTCACTTATCAAACTTGAAGCCTTGAGTGTAAAATTTCAGGAGTAAAAAAAAAAAAAAAAAAGGAAAAACCCAAAAGGGAATGATGTATAGATTTTGACAGCTAGGATATTTTCCAGGCAGGCTACCACAAGACAGGGTGCAAATACACCACTCCAGGTCCATCAGTGTGACCAGAGCTAATCCAAATAGCATCAGGTGAGGGCAAGAGCCTCTCAGCACAGCTAAACCAGGTTTTTTAGGCATCTGCAGAGAGGCCTTTTCTTCCCTAACACACAGCTCAGCACCTCCCCAGCCAAACTGAACCCATCAAAAACTCCCACTCTGTCCTGACTGTGGCTGTCCCAAGGAGCTGAGGAGTCACAGCTTGGGGTCACAGCCTCTGGGGGTCCAGTGGATATTTCTAATAGAAAGTTCTCCAAGATTTCTACAGCCAGATGACCCCATGTAAGTGCTGCAGTGGCATAAACCATTTATTTAAACTTTCCACTGGACTGCTGCCACCACGTGCTTCTTTCACACTTACGTGGTCCAAACACTGTGGAGGACAAAATGAGAATATGGGGATTTTGTTATTTCAGATTCCCTGGCAGCAATGAAAAACGATAATTTGGGCAATCTGATTAAATCAGATACATGAAACTAACCCAATTTTTTTTCTGCCTTTGAGAGCAGCTCTCAGAAATAATTTCGTCAGGAAAAAGTCAAGCCACAAATGAGCTCATATGACCAGAACCAGCCACACAGAGTTTACTGCTCTGATTGTTGTTTAATGAATTTTTTTAACTAGTATTAAGCTTTTAAGGGATTTTCATGAGGTTTTGTCACATGTCTTTTTAATTTTTAATGGCTACTTTCAAAACATTACAGTTTCCAGAGTTATATGGGGGGTGTACCTAACTGCAGCAGCTTTCTGTTTCAATACACCCTATTTTTTTGTTTGTTTCACATGCAAACTTTCCCACATAATTACCATATCAATGCTTTATTTCTGCTTTACTTTCTGCTGTGATGTGCAGCCAAAGTAGCCCCAAAAATCAGGTGTGTTGATGCTGAGAAACATTTTAGAGGCAACAAAATTTTTGTGGTTTTATGACACGATAAAAACAGGAGGAAAAAACCATAAGATACTTCTGCAGATAAAAGAGCCATTGTCCTGTTTCCAGCACCAGCTGAGAACAGGTGTGTGGGAAGGAATACAAGCACCTGGCAGTCATATGAAGGTACAACCCAAGGTTACTCTCCAAAACTGATATTTTACACTCCGGGAGTTTCCTAAAACAGGAGATGTTTCTTGTGCATTTGACAGGCAGGATCTTCCTTCATGAACTTGTCTAGCTGCTTTTTGAACACTGAGCCAAATATCTGAACCAAAAGTTTTGTTTGTTTGTAATAGGAAATCTGGGGGCAGCAGCTGCCATCACGACTGATTTTGAGAAAAAATAAAATTTCATTTAAAAAGTATAATAAAACTCATGAAGTTCAGCAAGGCCAAGGGCAACATCCTGCACATGGGTCAGGACAATCTGAGGGCAGGTTTAGATTAGGAATAAATTCTTGATTGTGAGGGTAGTGAGGCCCTGGCACAGGTTGCCCACAGAAGCTGTGGCTGCCATGGATCCCTTGAAGTGTCCCAGGTCAGGCAGGATGGGACTTGGAGCAGACTGGGACAGTGGAAGGTGACCCTGCCCATGGCAGGGAGGATGGAACAAGATGATCTTTAAGGTCCCTCCCAACCCAAACCATTCTGTGATTCTTTTTTCATGGACTTGGCTTCCAGGAAAACAAACCCAAAGTGAACAGAGCTAAACAACAAGCATTTCTCAAAGAGCTAACTTTTACATGTATAAATGACAAGTTGTACATAACAAGACAATTTTTTATAGCTGCTACTGGTAATTTCCAATAAACATCCTTAAGCTTACTGGGAAAAAAATACCCAAAAAATGCCACCCCAACTTAAAATTCTAATTGCAGACAGTGTATTGCTTTTTTCAGTTTCAACAACAATTTTAAAAAGCATCCTATTTCAATCATTGCTACCAAGTTCTGTTTCAGAGGACAAAAATATCCCATAGAAATGAAGGTTGTCGGAGATACAATGTCACTTCACGGGTTTTGATCTTCATTCACTGTTTGCAAAACATGTTTTCCCAAAATGAATCAATTTGGTGTGGTTCCCTAAAACTCAGGTAACCCTCAGCTCCTCCCAGGGCAGCCACTTAATACTGAAATACAGTGAAAGAGCCAAGGACAGCTGAGCTTCTGCCATTGCTGGGGCCTACATTTTTCTTCACAAATGCTGCTCAGCCCAAAAAAAGTTAATTTATGCCTGAAAACTCCTCTTTCTAATTGCCTTCCCCTGCCAGAAACCAAGTGACCAAGAAATCTGCATGGGATGTATTTTCTCTTGGTCTGTACCTAACCACAGTGGCATATTTCTGCAGGAGCATCACCATGTTTTATAGATGTGCCACGAGCTTCGCTCATTATTGCTTCCAAAAGCTCCTGGGCAGAGCCAGCCACAGCTTTTCCTCTCTGAGAGCTCACAGCGAGACACAGACATGGCATGGGGCACATCTTTTCCAGCCTGTGCAGTGTTTTTTTGTGCAAATGTGAGACTTCTGAAGGGATAAACAACTGGTTTCCCTTCCCCAGCTGCAGAACTCCAAGCCTTTGCACAGATGCGTCCTTTACGTCTTGTTTCAAACGAATTGGCAAACCTTGAAGGAAAAAGATGCTTTTGGCATCTCTGAATCATAATGAAATATTTCTCTTATAGACATGCAACTTTCTGGTGACTTTAGAGATCGCTGTGGTTTGGTCTTTGATCACACACTCAGTGCTCTCAAGCTTGAGGTAAGAGTTTTAATATCAGTTCCACATAGGGAAAGAGGCCACCCAGAAGGGCCAGATGAGCCTTGGACCCTGGTTTGGAACAGCAGATGCCTTTTTAATTTTATATTATTATATTACATCACTATATTATGTTATACTTTAGATTATGTTACATAATGTTGTATAGTAATACAGGAAGATTTATAGACTCAGCTTACTCCCAACTCCCTGAAATCTCTGTTTATTAAGGGATGGAGCATGTACCTAACATTTCAATGAGACTGTTTTTCTTCATATTAGAATAATGTTGCATTCTTATTCAACTCTCTGCTGTGTTAGTTGAGCTGCCCTTGATTGAAAGACTTGAGGTTATTGGTTCTCCTTTTGAAGGAAGACACTCTGAGGGATTAATTGCTTTTATTACACAGTAAGCTGTCTGTTCCCATCTAACTCCTGCTGCCTTTGCTCCCACAGGACCTGTGCCCCTCAGTTTTGGCCAGCAGGAATTGCCATCAGCCTTCCATGGCCTTAATATTCACTTTCTTTTTGATTTCTTATCTTTTGTTATGGTTCATCCATACAGTCTCTTACAAAATTTTTGATAACATAGGGAGCTGTTGTTCACCTGAAAATCCTTCTCTTTCCATGTCTGTGGCAGGCAACCTTCCCCCATGTCCCTTTGCAGCCTGTGATCCACACCAGGGGAGTGAGGAGGTGGCAAACAACATCTGGCACTTCGCAGGTTCGGTGGATAACACTTGACCTCAGTTTCCCCAGGGCTGAGGAAGACTTCAGCGCCAATGTCCCACGAAAGCCTTTTCCGAGGCTAGAAATTGTGACTGCCACTAGCTGTGGCATGGAAACCTGCTGCAGACTTCAGCAGGAGGGTAAACAAGATGCCCAGAGATGGTGGGATTTGGGGAATTTTCAGGCAATTCAGTGCTTTCTCCAAAATTATCTTTCTGTGGTTTTATTGTCTGTGGAATGTTCTACCACAAACCCTCACCTAAACACCAAAATCAGGGAATAAGTTACACCACTTGTCTAGTTAATATATGTAATCCAACTACTCACCACTGCAATGGAAGATTTTACCTATACAGACGTAATTCTATTTCAGGATATTTGAAAACTGCCAAGGGAAAAAGATAAGCAAGTATATATCACAGGATGTGAGAAAAAAACCCACACATTTTATCCAAACTGCCTGTTGGGCAGAGTATTGCACCTCGTCATCTTCCTAAGGTAATTTTTTTTTTTTTTAAAGTTTTCCCACACAGCCACAATGGAGCTGTCAGTGCAGTTTTACACAGATCCCCAGTAGGTGTAAGACAGTGTGATCTCCAATAAATCTGTGTTCATGGAGGATTTGGCCTAAGGTGTTAAAATATTCACTGCAGAGAGATTCATAGATCTGTTATAATTACTTTTTATCTACTGATCAAACCTCTGACTGTTCCTAGTGCCTTAATTACTAAACTTGGATTCCTTCCAGGAAGAGATAAACACCCGTAGACAGATGGGGAAGAAAAAAAAGAAAAAAAAAAAAGAATAATTTAACATTTCCCTGGAGAAACAACAGAGAAGAAAACATTTAACAATAACCAAAATTAAGAGTAGATTAAGATGTTCGGTAGTCATTGTTCATGAGCAAAATCAAACACACTAGAAAGGGTCACAAGGCATATTAGAGCTCCATGAGCTGGCACCACTTATTCAAGAGGTCCCTCTTGCCCATCAAATAACCCTTTTCACTGCACTTTTGGACTCCTTACATGGATTTTTCAAAGGCCTGGTACAACACACCGCTGAGAAATTTTTCTTGTTGCTCCACTCGAGGTTTTACCTTCTGATCATCACAACTTTGGCTTCAAAAGCTCCATGGCTGCAGTTCTGTGCCACTACAGGAGTTCACCAGTTTCCCTGCAATAATTGGTTCTGTATCCCATTGAATAATTTGTCCTGAATCCCACTGAATCCTGTTGAATCCCATTTCAACTGGGATGGGATTTAAACCAGAGGTAACACACAGGTAACTCATATTAATCAGCAGCAATTCCCAATGCTACAGAGGACCACGATGAGCTTTCCTGTCAACTAAAGTCAGGAGGGCAAAACCAGGAATTTTGCAAGGCAGAGTAACCACTGAATGCTTCTTTCAGTTCCAGGGTGTCTGGCATGAGCAAGAGCTCCAGGGAATCTATTCCAAGACCTTTCCTAGATGTGTATCACACACTCACATGCTGCTGGCTGCTGGAGAAGAGTTTCCCATTAAGACCTCACATGCCTGCGCTCAAAAAACCCCAACCAAAACAAAACACAGCTCTGCCCTCACTTTTCCTACCCTAAGAGAAGCCAAGAGCACGATCTAAACAAACACAAGAGCTGGTTTGTTTGCTGTGCTGCTGCAAGGTGCTCAGAGAAGGGAGGACATGCCGAGCTTGCAGGCGCTGTGTTGGCTGCTTCAGAATGTGGTATGGGACATCTTCCAGCTGGTGGCTTTCAGCTTGCTGCCAAAGGCCTGCAGATTCATTTTTAAGGGGTCACAAATGGTAGAAAGAGAGGAAGACTAATATCAGGGCATTTAAATGCATTTTTACAGAAAATAATAGAGGAGCCTGTCTGTGAAAAGTGCTGGAAAAAACCCGTTCTAGAAAAACAATGTGGGAACATTCCCTATCCCCATATCAAATCCATGTTACCAAATCCCAGATTTGGAAGGAAGGAAGGAAGGAAGGGAGGAAGGGAGGGAGGGAGGAAGGAAGGAAGAAAGGGAGGGAGGGAGGAAGGAAGGAATGGAGGGAGGGAGGGAGAGAAAGAGCAAAAAAAATGAACGAAAGAGAGGAGAGAGAGAGAGAGA